>MU227953.1:701638-736297 GCA_018584345.1 Thuja plicata | reverse complement strand
ACATCAGGTCATTACCCTAAATGCTATACAACATCGCTCCATGAGCCTACATTGCTATATTATTTTTTCCCTAGCTTGGGTAATCTTGAAGAGACTGTCCTTGAGGTTCACATTCACCCTCTTCATCCATCATTTGCTATTCGTCTCATACATCAGCTTTCTAATCCATTTGCAATATCCTACACCTTGCTAAACATTGGGGAAAACCATTGTGATCTTGCTTGAGATCGAGTAATCTCTAAAAATCTAAAAATTGCAAAATCTCTTAAAAATTTCTAAAAATCTGAAAAATTCTTGAAAAAATGATCATCTTAGTGAAAACCTAGTGATAGGCGCTTTGATGTATCTCCAAAAAAATCATCTATTCCAAAATACAAAAAAATAAAAAAAAATTGTAAAATACAAAAAAAAAGGAGAAAAGAGAAAAAGGTGTCATTGATGAAAACCTGGCAAACAGGCGTCATGGTAGCAAAAAAAGAATTTCTACCAAGAAGTTGAAAACCTGGTAAATAGGTGCCTCTTGTTCCACATTGCTAAATCTATCACAACACCACTTGGATTTATACATTTTCTTTCCTACATTCCTACTTGTATGCTTTCAGTTACCTGTCAAAACACCAACTTACATGGATTGAAACTGGTCATACTCTCAGGGCAACCTTCCTGGTCTAGGGGGCACTATCCTATTACCTTTTGAGGATCTACTTCACAATAGTCACCAGTGGTTCTCACTGTGTCTACCTACTGTCGCTTAGCTTATACTGAGTTCTCTCTCCCTGAGAATCTCCCTAACATCAGTCACTAGTGGTTCTCACTATGTCTGCCTACTGATGTTTAGCTATTCCTACAATCTATTCATTTGATAATCTTTCTCACGTCAGTCGCCAGTGGTTCTCACTGCATCTATCTACTATCACTATACTATTGAGATTGCTAGCATCTATTACAATTATAATTTTACACAAACACTCTATCTATCGATACTCAGTCTTGATGATTATTTTCTTTAGTTTGTACATAGCTTTTGGTCACTTTCATGACACTAAGGTTCCTTTGCGTACCCTACTAACTTGACATTGGTTCAACGCCATATGCCTACGAGCAACCAAATCTAGTTTTTCCTCACAACATATATGAAGTCAGTTATCGTTACGTAGGGGCATGGGTAACCCATTTGATCACATCTTTGGTTTACACCTGAGTCAGTAATCTTGTTATTGATGCAGGACAACACTCTACTAACACAAACCGGTGTTTTTCAACACCACCATAAATAGTGTTTTTCAACACTATCTTTGGACACATCTGTGTTTTTCAACACACATTGGATATCTCAAACGTAAACATCTATCGATAACAATTAAACACAATGCACTCACAAACACAACGGTGTTTTTTCAGCACCCCTATACACATACATATTCAAAAACTTTGAAAATGGTTGAGCTATGATTGAATCTTTCTTTGTATGTTGTCTATTCTCATGGATTTCATTGATATTTTCTTTGTCTACTACTTGTTGGTGTAGTCCTGATGATCCAGCAACGTCAAATAAATAGGGTGTATGTGATAAGAGCTCTCGCACTAAGGTGGAACAGCCTCACATCCCTTCATCTTGTTTATTTGTACACCATGGTGAGATCGATACTATCTCCTTGACTATTGTTGCTTTGTTTGTTTATGCATGATCACACTCATGGTTATCTTGGCTTTGAATGCCTCGATACTGGTGTACTCTTTCAATATCAACTGGAAATAATGTTAAGGTCATCTTGGTTTTTGTGCCCTGGTGCTTATGTTCATTTCCTACATTTTATCTGATGAAAGTCATATTCATATCCTTATGGTCGCAGTGGCACCAGTAAGGATTGTATCGACTTTGATGTTCCAAAAAAATGCTCAATGATGGTGATTATATGATGGGTCTCACAACCATGTCCTCGGTATTGCATCTAGCATAGGATTTCATTTTCATTCTAGACTTGCATAGTGGCAGCAATTCGATGTTCACTTCATTGTGTTCTCCTAGATTTGTACATTGAGGAGTTCTCCTTCAGCATCATGGCTTCATCATGACTACCTAAGTGTTTGATCCTCATCTTCACTCTTCAAAAGTGGCTATATCGACCGCACTGAATCCATTTTTGTGATCAAAATCAAAATCTAACACTCCTATATCGCTCAAAATTGCATTTTTCAATTTTTGGGACCGACACGATTGGACACTTGTGCAGTCAACTTTCTGACATCACTTTCTTGTCAGAATCTTATCTAATCAATATTTCCTCAAATATTTGACTTTTTTCCTCAAAAGTCAACCCTGGTCAAACTTGGTCAACCTGGACCTCGCAATCACTCAAAATTGGTTGTGAATATTTTGATTCTTCCGTAATCTATTATGAGTTCTTCTTGATCTCTGATTCGACATCTATCTGTGATTTCTTGCTCTCAATCATCATTATGACGTGTCATCTCTCTATTTCTCTCCTGAGGGGGCAGGATGATTACATCATTGAATATGTTTTTATCAATCTAATCTGAATTCAAAAGTCCTCATTGCTAGGGGCATCTCATCACTTGGGGCATGTTCATACTTCATAGTCAAAACTAGATACTCCACAATCAATAAGGGCAGCTTTGTTCCTTACATCTTGTCATCTATTAGGTATCGGGGCAATCTAACCTAGATCCCTAAGGATCAAGCTTCGTTCTGGAGATTATTCTCGAAATCTCAATCTATTAAGTATCTAAATAATCTAACTTAGATTCTTGAGGATCAAGCTTCATTTTGGAGATGATTCTTGAAAACTCATCTATTGGGAATCGAGGCAATCTAACCCTGACTCCTGAATCTCTATTGACCATCTTTTTGGACAAGTATCGAGGAAATCTCACCCTGACTCCTGAAGGTTGAGCCTCGTTTTGGGGATAGTCTTTTGAAAGATATCAATCTAACCAGTGTTTGGGAAATCTAACCTAGATATTGGGGGACTAAGCTTTGTTATCAAGATAGTCCTAAAATCTCTATTGACTATCTTTTTGTGGATTGGTATCAGGGAAATCTAACCCTCACTCCTAAAGGTTGAGCCTCGTTCTGGGGATAGTCTTTTGAAAGATATCAATCTATTAGGTATCGGGGCATTCTAACCCAAATCCCTGAGGATCAAGCTTCATTTTGGAGATGATTCTCAAAATCTTAATCTATTAGGTATCAGGGCAATCTAACCTGGATCCCTGAGGATCAAGCTTCATTCTGGAGATGACCCTCAAAAATTCTACTTGACCAATGTCTTGGAAATCTAACCTAGACTACAAAGAGTTAAGCTATGTTCTGGAGATGGCTCTGAAATCTTCATCAATCGATCTTTGCATCATCAATTTTCAAAATCTATTCTTCTGTGCTTCAGACATCAGAGTATTCTTTGAATCAATGCATTGCTCACACATCAATTCAAAGACGGGAAAAATGTAACACTCCAAAATTGGCATCTTGCAACCCTAACCAATTTTGTTACATTTTTCATTCTTCTGGATCATCAAAGTCTTATTGTACTAGGCAATTTTGAGTTTTGACTGACTCTACTCGACCTAAGTGTCAAATTCAGAAAATCCTAAATCTGCATTAATCATACATTATATTTAATTCCTAAATATCTATTGGCTAAACAAACCCTATGATTGAATTAATTTAATTATAAATTCCTAGCACTTTAATTATATTAAATTCACCCCTTTTAGCTAAAATACAAGAAAAAGGAATTAAATAATATTTAATTATTAAATAAATATCCTCATTTTAATAATTGAATTTAATTATTTAGATAATTGAGAAAAACACATTTATGAGGTCATACTTTATTTATTTAATTAAATATTCTCTCAAAAATCTTCTCTTCACTTCAGAAATAGAAGTTTTGAATTAACTGTGCTTTAAAGAAAAAGAAAATAGTTAAAACAAAGAGAAAGAAAATAGTTAAAATCAAAGAAAGAAAACAGTTAAAGCAAAGAGAAAACAATTTATTATTTTATTTTAAATAAAGATTTCTATTTTAAACTGGCTTTTCTATCTGTTTTATTTCAAAAAGGAAACTTTCTATTTTGATCACCTCTCAATCTATAAAAGAGCTCCCATTCCTCATTCAAGATGGCCTGGAGAAAAATATGCATTGTTAGAATACTGAATTGTTGCTACATTTTATCATCTCATTTCTAGTTAAAAGCTTTCATTTGCAATAGAATAATTTTAATTTCTTAGAATAATTGCATTGAAATCATGTCTTGGATTAATATTGCATCTTTCAATTCTTAGATTAATCTTGCATTGCATTGCATTCATGGAGAAAAATCCTTCATTCTTAGATCGGTCTATGGTTGTGAGACTCTCATTCTGAGATCTATTTTGAAACCCAATCTAGATAGAAGGCAACAGGTCGAATCATACAGGCATGCAGGATGAATAACTCATATTCACTTCTGTATGTGGCTAATGAACAATGACTATGTTGAAGTGTATGGTTGAATAACAAGGCCAATTTTACCACATACAGGGACTATATTTGGTTTTCTGAGTTGTGTAAACTCATGGGTTATGTTTGTTAGTAATAACTGAGAGGGGGGTGGTGAATCAGTGGCCTCAAAAATATTCCAATTAATCAACCCAAAAACTTAGTACCACAATATTAAGCCTCTAGTTATTTTCAGTCCTATAAGATGTATGCCTTCAAATATACTTATCAAATAACTACTCCTCGGAGTGCTCTGTTAAACCTTATTCTTAATGTTTACCGAATAGCAGTCTTTCAATTTACCAAAAAATAGTAAATAGCTTAGTGCATACCAATCAATCCATATTAGTTATGTGTAATGAAAAACAATAAAGTAATGACTCATAAATACATTGACACATAGATTTTTAATGTGGAAACCCTGTTAAGGGAAAAACCACTTGGGACCAGTAACCCAAAATTTTCACTCTTCTGAAGTGAGCTCAGTGAAGAGCCAACCCTGTTAAAGGCTAAAAACACACTACTAGGTGTGACCTTGTTAGAGGATTTAAAAGATTAGTTTGTCACTTGATATCGGGCATCTCTATGCTACCTTCTATGACCAAACCCTGGTTTGTCAAAAGGTATTTGGCATCTCATGCTATCTTCATGATCAAACTTTTTGATACTCCTTGGGATGTATTTGAATATAGAAAGGATCTTTAAATCTCACTCGGTTAAGAGATTTTATGATCAATGGTTAAACTGAAACAGTATGATATGTTCACATATACAACTTATAGTTGCAGATTTTCAGATCTATTGTAAGCTCATTAAACCATTCTGATCAATATACCTTTTCAATACCTTTGCTCCACTTTTTCTTCTATTCGGTGATGATGTGCTTTGTTTCTTGGTGTCTGCAGAAATTCTTAGCTCGTTCCTTAGCTTGATTGATCAAGACTATATGAATTTGTTCTTCATCAGTTTCTCTTTAGCATCCTCTTTTTCATTCACTCCCCTTAATTCATAAATAATTAAGTTGTCTCTTTATAGACATGATATCACCATTTCTCTCTTCTTGATTTTCTTGTTCTTGGCGTGATCTACAATCTTATCCAATCTTGATTTAAAGCATATCTCTTGTTTTATCTCATAGAAATATTATTTCCAACTAGATAAAATAGCTTTAAATCCTTTAATTATCTTTGGCTTTATCTTGTCGATGAAAATAATGATAACAACAAGTTAAGTCTATATTTAGCTCTGTTAGCTAGATATATTGTCATTTCTGAACCCTAGTTAACTTTGGTATTTTAACTCTTTCATAGATTCAGTCAACACTTCAGTTGTCCTCGGGCTTCTCCATTGGGGTTGTATGTCCGTCGGGGTTGTCTATCCTTTGGGCTTCACTGCAAACTTCTGCTCGTCAGTTAAAACTATAATTTTGGCCATCGGTAATGCTTGTGATTCTTCTCTTCAGTTTCTTTTCTTAGGCATCACTGTGACTTAAATTTCAATGATCTATGTCTGTCGGGTTCCACTAGCCATCAGTGTTTGAAGTCACTTAGTGAATGCTTTTCTTTTATGCATTACTGAAAGCATAATCTTTATCTATCTGATCCTCTAAAGTCTTTGACACTTTGATTATAATCGATTAGATTATATCAAGTTGACATCAATGACAATATAATCCATTAAATGATTTAATGTCTTGCATTATCTTTCTACATTTTGGTGATCAACTTAACATCTTCAAACATTTAATTAGTTACATGTCATCAATGTTGTTAATCCTATGTGCTTTGAATTTTGTTTATTTTAAGCACATTTGCCAAAATTTTGAAAAAATGTCTGCATCTGAAGGCAATTGTATTTTGAAGAGATTATGTATCCCATAAACCCTAGATGTTTTTTTTTTAGCACTTAATGGTAAAACCCTAAGTCTTATTTCAAACAATTTCAATGAAAACCTTAAACCCTCAAGACATGTTCTATTTTTGAAGTTACTTTTTTCTTCACTTAAGTTTTAATAAACCCCTGTGTTGTATTTGTTATCTTTGAATGGGGCCACTTTATCACTTAAGTTGTTAGGTTTAATATTTCCTAAGTCAAGCAAGTTTCTTTTTAATATTTCCTAAGTCCTAAGCCTCCTATAAACTTTATTACCTTTTGAATCTATTGTGCAAGTTGATTTAATCTATTGGCAGGCGCTATCCCTCAAAGTGCAAGATGAAGTCTTTTAATCATCAAGGCATCGCACCTGAAGGCCATGTGTACCTGGTGGGACCAGTATATGTTTAAATCCTAGCATAAAGTGCATGTGAGTTTTATTTGATCTGACGGTCAACGATGTTCCTTAATCTCAAGATGCGGTAATAATAATCTTTAAGGCATTGCCCCTTATTGATGTGTGGCCAGCTATTAGATCTTGGGGTCATATTAAAGTAAAGTAATGAATGATCAAGTTGCCGAATATCCTATAGTTGGCGTGAAGCCTTAGAGAAAATATGCGTCTGATCTAGTATTTAAGGCATTATTCCTGATGGACATGTGGAAAGTGGCAAGACAGATCTGAGATCCAATTAAAGGTAACTACCAGACAACTTAAGTTAATCCAATGGCCAGTGTGAAGCCTTGATGCTGAGATGATCATTAGGTAGTGTTCAAGGCATTACGCCTACGAGACACATATTCAACCAGTCAATGTAGGTCAGATGGAAATGAGGATTTATTAGAACCATTAATGAAGCACCATGTGGAGGTTAGTGGGGCCAGGATTACCTGGCAATAATTGAAGTTGAAAGGAAGTCAAGTAGAGGAAAATCTATGGCCAGCATCAAGCATTGATTGTGAAGATGAAGTTTATTAAACTTTAAGGAATTGCACCTTTGTGCCACGTGTCCCAAGTGGGTCTAGATCTTCTTAAAGTAAATATGTTAAAAGGTGATCATGTTAAAAATGATCATGTAGATGGTGCAAATCCTTAAGACAGAGATGAAGGATGTTTAGTAATTAAGGCATTACTCCTGAATGACACATGTCCTATCCGAGAGATTATACCTATAGTTAGTAAAGTGTTGGTTAGTTAATATATGGTAGAGTTAAAGAAAATATGATAGTGGGTGTGAGGCCTTAACTACGAGATGCATGGAAGATAATCTTTAAGGCATTATGTCTGGGTGCCACATGTCTTCATAAGTTTTTGGGGCATGTGGTTATGAAGCAGAAGGTAAAGTTAATGTGAATTCAAGTGGGTTTTGATCTGACAGTAGGCATAAAGCCTTGAAGTAAAGATGACCATGATCTAGCCTTCAAGGCATTACACCTAATGGACACGTGTCAAAATTGATGATAGTCTTCGTCAACCATTGTTGGCGGTGGGATTTGAGAGGAAGTTGCTGGGATCAACGACTGTATTTTAAATTGGTAAAGTAAGATTTATGAACCATTGGGCCACGAAAGTTCAAAAGAGATGGAAGGAATGGCAAAATGCATGGCCATATTAACTAAAATTAAATTCTAAGAAGTGATGACATGGTGTATAAGATCGTTCACTTGAGTTTTTGAATGCCATAATTGTTGAAGTGATCAAAGAAGAGCCGAGTTGCAGTGTTTTCTATCTAATTTTTGACTTGTGCAGAACATGTAAGTTGCTCTGTTACTCCACTCTGAGGCATTTTAAGCTTTATTTATAGTAGGTTTTTGGTATTAAAAATAAAATTAGGACTTGTGTGTGAAGGTGAAACTTTATGAGTAAGAAATCCTAGGTTAAAAATGGCACCCAGAAGAGGACTTACTAGAAAAATAGACTATCAAGAAAGGAATATATGTGAAGATCTTGTGTAAAAATTAACAAGATCAACCAATGATACCACTAAAATAAAAGAAATGGTTCCTAAACACCCTCATTTGAAAATTGGGGAGGGTTTATATGATAGGGGTAGATGAGTGAGAGATGTGAACATTAGCATGCTTGGTTTAGGATTGTTTAAATTGAATTTTAGTCAGAGAAATGCATTTTCACCTAATAGAAACATATGGCAATTTGATGTGGGTAAATTGGTAGTCCCTAGAGTCTTCATCGACATTGATTTTTTAATCTAGATAGGAGAGACATATGACATTGTGGCCAGGGTGGTAAGAGACATAAATGGAAATGTATTAATAAACATCACTGCTGAGGAAATAAAAGAGGTCTTACAACTAAATGATCTTGATATTAAAATGGATAAAATTGATTTTGATCAATTCAAGGAGGTCTATCAAGCCCAGAGGAATTACCTCAGAAGTGGGACCTTGAAATAATTCTTCAACAAGATAAGGGATTTGGTTGTGGTAGGACCTAGTACACCTGAACCATTCAAATAAGAATATTTCACTCCAAAGCCTAGAGGTGTATACAGTGCCCTAAGTCAAATTTTTGGGGATGATGAAGAAACACAAATGCCTATTCATTACATGTTCATGATGGTATAGATTCTCCATCTTCATCTGGCCATTATTTTTTACTTTGCTTCATATGTTGTTGATCTGATTCACTATGGTCTAATAGGCATTAAGAATGCAAAGGTAGCTAAACCATTTGGATGGTATTCAATGTTAATGCATATGTTCATGTTTAAGGGTGCTGATTACTTTGAAAAGGAGATGGATTTGTTGAAAGTCAAGGATGATGAAGAGATGTCTGTCCAACTATGGAGTGTAGATTTTTCATGGGATAGGAAAGATGCCAGTTTCATCACCTTTGACATGTGTTTCTCTTCTAGGATTAGGGCCTTGTTGTTTTTTGATAATCCTAGGATCCATGCATCTTTTTGAAATTATTGAGACCAAAACAATATTCTCAAAGCATCACTATAGTGCATAATTGGGGTGATGTCATTTTATACCTTGTTTAAATAGTTTTCAGAGTGTATGGTTTCAGAGGTGTCCCAAATATACTTCCATATCAAGTCCCTCTCAAAATGGGAATTACAAAGATAATCAGGCAGATTGGTGGACTACAAGAAGAAGCATTAATAGGAAAAGGAAAGGGCACTATCTTTCCTACTATTACAAGTGTACACCAATTCATTATCACAAAAGGAGGTTGGAAGCATTTGAATAATTGTTTTGAGCGTTATCATCTGACAAATTTAATGATAAGATGTGCTGACCCTGAGGGGTTCATAAGTGACATGTTTAGAAAAAGGACAAGGTACTTGGTGTGTGATCACCAATTCAATTTTGATGAGGACATTATCAGAAATGAGTTCAATCTGAAGGAACAAGAAATCAAGAAGAAAAAGTTTTTTTCTACAAGAAGACCTTAGATTTTGTTCATCATTTTGGTAAAGGAGATGACCCATTGAAGGAATTCCATCCTTAAGAAAATAAAATAGACTCATTGATGACAATGTTTGAAGATATCATGCAAGCTTTGAACCAGAAGAAAGAAGTGGTCATAGAAGAATAGCCAAAAAGGGATAAGGAAATTTTGAGTAGATCTATACCTGCTAGGAGTATTCCACCAGGAAAATATATTCTGCAACAGAAGAAAGGATACAAAATGGTATTTCCAAGGGGAGAGGAAGCCTCTACCTCAAGAGGGAAAATACCCATGGAGTTGGACTCACAATCATTGTCATCCCCTAAAAGGCAAAGAACAAAGGAAGAAGGATAACAAATTGAAAATCTTTACTCCCCTTACCAACCCCCTTTACACATGGATGAACAAGCAGTAGCTGAGAAGTAGATGTAGATGGGAACTGTAGGGCAGGTCTTTATAACATCTCAAGAGATGCAAGAGGGGATGCTAGAGGCCCCCAAACATGCAGAGATGGATTTAACAATTGCAAATTTTTCTGGGAAGGAACTTGATCCCATAACAAAATAGCATAGTGTCAGAAAGGGCAAGAAAACCAGCCTGACAAAGATAAGACTAAAATTGATAATGAAGTAAAACAAGAAATGTTATCTAAATTTGAAAAGATCGACCCTCAAGAAGGAAGAGAACTAGTCAGGAAGGAAGGAGTCCTTATTCTTCTAGAGTGGGATATAGCTAATGCTATAGTTTTTGATGCTATAATAAAAGAGACAAAAATCATGCATGCTACTGATGAAGAGGCTCAACAGGCACATAAAGGAGTCAAATTTAGTGAAGATCATGATGCATTGTGTATGTGGTCACTAAAGAGGAAACAAAATAGGAGAAATGATGAAGAAACTCAAGCTGAATATTCAGGAAACCTACTAGTGAGAAGAGTTGCAAATACCACAGGGGTGGAAGCAACAAGCATAACATTGGAAACTACAAAGTTTGATTTGAAAGTAGTAGAGAGGAAAGGAGAGGAAAATAAAATCCTAAGAATCAAGTTGGAAATAGTCCTCAAATCTTAAAATGATGAAAAGATGAAGTCCTTGGAGAAGGATAAAATATTTTCCAAATTAAGAGGACAACAGTCAATCAAAACATCTCCACCGAGGATGATAACACAAGAGACAAATCAACCATCTTCTTCTAGTCCAATTATTGAATTTCCTCCTTCTCATATGCCATCCAATTCTATTTTGGAAGAAGAGTTGAATTATGAAAATGAAAAATTGGTAGCAGAAAGGACCAAATTAGAGGGAGTGAGAAAAAGTTGGGATGAAGAAAGTGCAAAGTTTCATAGTGCACAAACACTGGTGCATTAAAGATACGAGGATAAGATAAAAGCCACAATCATGCATTTTGTTGATAGTTTGGATCTGGCCTCTATTCACCAACATTGCAAGAAAATTATGAGCATAATGAATTATTTTAATGAAGAAAAAGACAAGTGGGATAAAATTATGCAAAGGTGGAAAGGAAGAGTTGAAATATTTTTATTCTTTATCTAAAGGGAAGACAATGTTGACATTGTATTAACAGCCACTCATAAGTGTCTCAAGGATCTAATTGATCTTGATATAAGGGGAAGTTTCATCCATAAAAAGGATGAGATATCAAGGAAAGAGTATTCAAAGACCCATTTTGAAATATTCCATAATTTATTTAGAAAGAATGGTAATTAAATCGATCAAATTTCCACAATCCATAAGAATTTTCAATTTGATTTCTGGTTTTGATTGTGTGTAATTTTTAGCATCGAAACCACACAATCAAACCTAGAAATCAAATTGAAAAAAAAAGAATGGTAAGTTAAAAAGGGAAGCCTGGTGGATGAATGAGATGGGCGAAGAATTGTATATCAAAACTAACAACATCATCAGTTTAGAGAACACACTTCTGTTTGTTCAAACTGTTGAAATTATTGAAGAAGAAAGATCATATTTTGGCTTTTGCAAAAGGGAGGTTGAATATATAAAGACAAAATGGGATGAATTAAGTAGCCAAAAAAATGAATTTATTAACCTCCCTTGGCCAAATGATGAGGTGTTCATAGCTTGGAAGGACAAATATGATACAGGTACCCAAGAAGAAAAGGATATTGTGTGATGTTCAATAGAAGGCAGTTCCTCCAGCATTTTGAAGAGAACAAGAAAATGAAAAAGATCTTTACATCAGGAGACCAGTGAAAAAAAATCCATATGGCGAGTTCAGAACAAATTTTAAGCAGTTGCAAGGATCAAGCGGTCAGAAGACAAAATAGTTTGAAAATCTTGTAACAAATATATTTATTGTTTGTCTTTTGTACGATTCATGTTTTGTCTTATCTCCTAGCCATCTAAAGCTTGTTACATCTTGCCTTTTTCATTATTCCAAGATGGCTAGTGTACACTATATATAGAAAGTTGTAATGTATTATAATGGATGGTGAATTCACAACTATGACACAATTTACTAGTTTTTGCCTAGTCTTAATAATTTTGTTACTTTGAATGTACTGATACAAAGAGAATTTAATAAAATACAATGGAGTTCCTATTTCATATCTATGATGTCTTCATGTGTTTTTATTTGAGCTCTTGTGTGTTAAATTTTTAAGGCAATTTTAATGTATTGTTTACTAGGTGGATTGTGAAATTGTTCTTAAGTTCTTTTCAAGGGAAGGGTAATTCTTGAGGGTGGTTTCAGGGGATTCATGGTTTACGTAGGAATTTGATGTTTAGTTATGGGGATGAAAACAATAACTTGTAAGGCAATTTTTTGGGATTCTTACTGTGTTTCTATTAAAAATTTTTTGTAGATGTGTATTCATTTGACTCTTTGCCATGGATTAGGCACTGATCTAGATTTGGCTAATAGTTATCATCATCAACATTGAATCTAAACAATCCTTTTTTATTTTTATTTTTAAGAACATAGATTATTAACATTTGTATTGAAGAATACAAGTAATTTTATTGATTCCTTGAAGAGTGAATCATTAGGTCAACCTACCTGAGTTCAGAACTTGAATTGAAGAAGGATGAGAACCTTTATTTGACTGTTATTTTCTCTTTTCAAGTTCATGGTCTGGCTTGTAAAACTCTGTATAAGATTGGTTATTATCATTTGTAGGATGTGTTACCAGTTGTTGCAGTGAAAGGCAGGAGAAAATAAGTGTAAACCCTTGATCCACTATAAAAAATACTAATAAGTAGTAAATTGTAAAAGGTACACCCACCTGAGTCTATGGAATTCAAAGAAGAAGGAGGATCAAATCCTCATCAATTATACTTTTCCTTGTTTGAATCAAGTCTTGGGAATCATAGAGTCAAGCATTGATGCTTAATAATGATTCTATAAGAAAAAGCTCTAACAAATTGGTGACTCTAGTGGGGAGAAGTGGATTGTAGCAATAAGGTTTCAAAATTTCATAGTAACTAATTTTATGTGCATCCATTTCTTGATCGGTTTATTAAAATTTTCCCATAATTGTTGTGGGTGACAACTCTATAATTTACAGCATTCTAGTGTTGGTTTAGCATATTGAAATTTTGAAAGTTCTTGTCTGATTTAAAGATGAGTCGAAAAAGAAATACTAGATCCTACTATAGAAATAATCCAGAGAATAATATTGGAGAAGAGATCCATACACCTAGTAGGAGACAATGGTCTAAAAGAGGTGGGTCAAACCATGACTCCCCCAAAGTTTCAAAAGGGAGAATGGAAACCCCTGTCTATGAGAGAGTTTCATCTTCATCTAAAAGTGCTGAGCATTAAAGGCTATTTGGCCCATATATAACTAATACTTCTTTTGATCCTTTCAAAGATGGAGAAATGACTAATGTGGGCTTCTTCCCTACAGAAGAAAATTTAGATCAACAAGGAGAAACATCTGTTGCTAAGATTGCATCCTATGACTCTGATAAATTGCATGATGATTTTCTATCCTTAAGGAGAAAGAAGTGAGAGAAGGAATCAAAAATAGAAAATTCTAGAAAGAAGCGTGAGAAGGAATTGTATGACTTGTTAATTGAGAGAGAAGAGATCTTGAAAGAAATAAAGAGAAATGAGCTTAAAGTAAAATCATAAATGAGAAGTTCAAAGGTCTAGATGAAGACTTGTTTGGTGATCCTTGAGCCTTGAGGAAAAAAGTTGTCGATAACAGATTGAATTCCAAGAAAGATGAGTTTGAAGGGGACGGACCTTTTTTGAGGAAATTGCATCCCCATGAGATTGAGAAAAATGTAAAGCTCAAGAAAAGTGACAAGGATGTCTCTGATAAAGGTAAGAAGAAGGTAGTTGGTATCCGTATAAATGAGCATAAGAAAAGAAAAGCTACCCCTGCTAGTATGTCCCAAGTGGACATAGAACTGGAGCAAGCTACAAAGGCTAAAGAAGACTTAGCTAAGAAGCTAGAAAAAATGGAATTGGAGGCTGCTGCAGCTAACATGAAAATGAGAATAGCTTTCCTCCATGCTACTAAAAATACCACTACAAGTATCTTAATGCTTGTTGCTACTGGGACACTCCAACAGATCCCACCGGGTGCCTCAAGGTCAAATGCTCAAGTTTCTGGTCCTAATTTAAATGCTCAAATTTCTAATCCTAAACAATGTGCTCTTCAACCTACTCAGAAACAAGGAGGTGTAGCAGGCACTAGTGGAAACAATGCCCTTGTAAATTTCCAAAGAATACCTATCCATTTGGATAGATACCATCCTATGTTCTTTGATGGCATTCCTGGTCATCTAAATATGATCACCAATGAGGTAAGAGACCAAATCCCTAGATTCATAGGTAATATTGTCATAACCTATGAAGAAAATTTAAAATCTTTTACAGATAAGATCACTGATTTTGAGATAGAACATGAAGATGTTATTATGAAGCTTTTTGTCCAGTATTTGATAGAAGATGCAAGGGATTGGTTTAGGAATTTTCCTGATGATAGTATAGCATCTTGGAATGAATTTGTAAAATCATTTAGGGAACAATACATAGAACATGTTAATTTAGGTTACATGTTAAATGAATTCAACAACATCAAGAAGTTCCCTAATGAAAGCATGACTGATTTTAACAATAGATTTCAAAAGGCCACGAAAAAGCTATTTCAGGTCCTGCAATTAGATGATAAAGTATGTTTAACTACCTACTTCAATGTTGCTGATGGCAAGATGTCCTATCTTCTTAGGGATAAGAACCCATGTACCCTGAGAGAGGATTACAAAACAAAAATAGACATTGAGAGTAATAGGAAAGCCTCCAGGAAGATGGGGAAGAGAGGGGATGGTAAGCTATGGAGGGAAACAAGAGGACAAATAAGCAAACCTATTAAAGAGGATGATAGAGTTGATAAGTTGATGAGTTTAGTAAAGGGTCTTACTGCTAAGATAGAAAATAATGACAAAGGTTTTCATGATAACAAGTATCAATACCAAAGGTATGATAAACAACCAAATCTGAGGGACATGCCCTATAGAACAAATTGGAAAGATGGAAAGCCAATCCATGAAATTCAAGAAAACCAAAAGACAAAGGAGACCCCTGGTCCTCTGAAGAGAAACAACACAAACAATGTGGAGAATACCCCTTGGTGTGTTGCTTGTATTATGCCTCATTCTTCTTACTAATGTGTTGTAGCCCAAGCTCTAGCTCATCAAATGGACAAGAGTAATGAACAAAAAGGTTCTGGACCAGAAGGCCCTAATGTCAACATGTTTAATGTGAGAAGACCTTATCCATGGTCTTCAAGAGGCAATGAACCCCTTGAAGTTGTAAATAATAGGGGAGGACATTATCTAGAATACCAGCCACAAGTTGTTTCTGATTCTAATCATAAGGCTAGTGCTATATCACAAAGAACTATAAATACAGTGGGTGATGATAAGGAGAATCCCCATTTTAGATCACCAACTGATGAGGAAAAGAGATTCTTGACTATAGAAGCAATAAATTAGGCTAGAAGTGCCTATAACTTGAGAAATAGGAGAGTGGATCCTGAAAAAGGAAAACATGCTTCTACATTCATTAAAGAGGATTCCCCATAAGTTTCTATAGAATCTCCTATCAGGGATGGTAGAGAAAATAAATTTGCAAAAAAGAAAAACCCTCTTCTTCCCAAAAGGAGTAGGAGGAAGTAAAATTAGAGGAACAAATAGTTGTTGATAAGGCCAAGATGGTTTAAAAATTAAATGACGTGTCTTCTGAATTGCCCATGTTTGACATGAAGCATGGTCTTACTCAAATGAAAGTTTTAGTTCCATTGATGGAGATGTTTAAGATAAAAGAACACAAATAAGTTGCACTTGCACTTTTAAAAGGGATAGAGGATATCCTTGTGTCAAACAAGGGAAGAATTATCCTTGACATTAATAAGTGATAAAAGAGATGTTCTAGCTGTGATTGAGAAAGAAAAATAAGTGAGAGCCTAGGAGATAAGAAAGGAGCTCTCTAATATATGTATTGGGAATTTAATTACTCAAGAACACTTGTTGGTTGATCCATTTTATGTTAATTTGATGATAAATAATTTATTGGTAAAAAATTGTATGATAGATTCTAGTGTTGTTGCTACTGTGATGCCATATCACGTTATGAAGGAGCAAGGTCTTTGAGTCAACACTTCTTATGGGAGATGATATGCAATGGATAATAGAGAGGTTCCTATGGTAGGGACATTAAAAGATATTAAATTAAAAAATTTGCATTTCCTGAAGCCACTTATAAAATGGATATAGTTGTTGTTGATACAACACCCCATTAAGGTATGCTATTATCTAGACAGTGGGCAGCAGCAGTAGGTGGAAAATTGCAATTGGATTTGTCCTATGCAACAATACCTATGAATGGCACTAAGGTTAAGTTATACATGGAGCCTCATTCTTTTGTTATGATTGAGATGATATTACCTGATAAGTTGAACTGTTGTGTAAATGTTGACATGGAAAACTTTACTGTTGAATAAATCAAGCCACAACTTAGAAACACTGACCCAATAATTGATGAGTTGTTGTTAGAACAAGATGGATTATGGAAGATGTTTTTTTGATGGAGGGTGTTCTAAATAAGGATCATGAGTGGGTGTTTTGTTTATGTCACCATCAGGTATTAATTTTAAGCACTCCTTCTTATTGGCTTTTCATTGTACCAACAACACAGCTGAATATGAAGCATTGATATTGGGAATGGATATTTCCATCAAACATGGTATTAAATGTTTACAAGTTCATGTGGATTCCCAAATAATCATAGCTCAGATTAGATAAAAATATTTTGTTAAGGATGAAAGGTTAAAATTGTATAAATATGTTGTCTAGGATAGAATAGAACTATTTGATTCCTTCAATATTTTGTGGGTATAAAGATCAAACAATATCATGGCAAAATTCCTTGCAAATTTTTCTTTGAAAAATTATGATATTACCCTTGTTGGTGTATATGTGATGGAAATCAAGAATAGGCCTGCAGTGCTTGAGAATATCCACAATTGGTAAGTTTTTGAGGATGATGATGATATCCTCACATTTATCCAATGCCTAGATCATTATGATGGGAAATAAATTAACTATGACTCTTTGATTGGAGTTGTAGATGGTAAGGAATGCATTTTTTACAATGAAATTGTTCAGTTAGCATCTAACCATATTCCTAAGGGACTAGTTGAATTGGATGACATGTTCAGTATTAATGATAATTACATGTCACAGAAGTCCAATGCCAAGTTGGAAGACTTGGAAGAAACAAATTTAAGATCAGAGACATCCCCACAACTGGTCTATATTGGAAAGAAATTGGAGAGAGATGTGAGGATGAATTTGATAAAAATGATAAAAAAATATAAGCATGTTTTTTCTTGGTCCTATGAAGATCTCAAAACATATATAGAGGACTTATTATAGCATGAAATCCCATTGAAGGAAGATGCAAAACCATTTAGGCAGAAACATAGGCCTATGACTCTATTATTGGCCACCAAGATGCAAATGGAATTGATGAAATTAAGGGATGCGAGAATAATTAAGCCCATAAGACATTCATCATGGGTTTCAAATTTGATCCCAGTGAGAAAAAAAGAATGGGGACATAAGGTTGTGCATTGATTTTAGGAATCTGAATGTAGCTTCATTAAAGGACAATTATGGATTACCCAACATGGAAGCTATGCTTCATAGGGTGACTGGATGTGATTTATTATCTATGATGGATGGGTTCTCTGGGTATAATCAGGTGTTAGTCAAGGAATATGAACAATTTAAGACTGCCTTTACTACCCCTTGGGGAACTTATGTGTATGCCCATATGCCCTTTGGTTTAAACAATTATGGTGCTACATTTCAGAGGGTAATGGATGTGGCTTTTAAGGATCTTATAAATGTTCTCATGGTATTCTACCAAGATGACTTGACCACTTTCTCAAAAAGAGCCAAAAACCATTGCAACTATTTGGAGAAGGTTTTAATGAAAGCATTGTAATATGGTATCTCACTGAACCCAAGAAAATGTCAATTTGTTGTTACAGAAGGAAAACTCTTAGGCCACATAGTATCAAAGAAAGGGGTAAGAATAGATCTAGAAAGAGTTGAATCCATTCAAAAGGTCCTTGCTCCTAAAAACCTTAAAGGTGTGCAGTCATTCCTGGGACATATTGATTTTGTTAGGATATTTATTGCCAACTTTGTAGAGCTATTCAAACCAATAGTCAAAATATTGAAGAAAGATGCAAAGTTTGAGTGGAATCAGGAGGCACAAGGAGGATTTGAGAAAATTAAACATGTGATTCAAGAAGCCCCTATTCCAATTTCTCCTAATTATGCAAAACCATTTTTTTCTATTTCATTTGCATCTTTTCACACTATTGCAACAATGTGATTGCAGAAAGATGAGGAAGGCTTTGCACATCCTATTGCTTCTTTAGTAAATCATTGCAATCAGGTGAGTTAAGTTATCAATTGATGGAAAACAAAGCTTATGCTTTGGTGAAATAATTCAAGGCATTTAGACCTTACCTAATGTGTGCTAAAGTCAATTCATATGTCCCCCATGCTGTAGTAAAGGATATCTTCATCCAAAGTGAAGTGACAGGGAAAAGATGCAAATGGATTAACAAGATTGAGGAGTTTGACTTAGAAATCCATATTAATAAGCTAATAAGGGGATTGGGAATATCCAAATTAATGATGAAGGAGAATCTAGATCTAGTTCAAATGAATAATGTTAACATTCATGGGGAAATAGTTACAAGTATTCAACTGCAGCCCCAGTACACTAATATTGTATATTTTCTAAAAAATGCAAGTTGCCCAGAGGGTTTGAGTGATAACCAGAGGAGAAGTTTGAGATTGAAATCTAAAAGGTATGTACTATTTTAGGGTGACATTTACTAGAAAAATAGGGATGGAATATTTTTTTTATGTCTGGACAAGGGACAATCTGAAATGATTTTGAGAGAAATGCATTTGGGACTATGTGGAGGACATTATTTAGCCAGAGAAACATCTCATAAAATATTAAGGGCTGGCTATTATTGGCCATATTTTTTTAAATACACTCATTCTTTTGTCAGAAGGTGTGAGCCATGTCAAATATTCTCAAGTAAACTAAAATTTTTAGGTGCTCTATTGTTAAATCCTATAGTTGTAGAAGCACCTTTTTCCATGTGGGAGATGGACTTTATTGGGGAATTTGCCAAAAATTCAAGTGGGGGACATAGTTGGATTTTGGTTTCTACTTATTAATTTACCAAGTGGGTTGAAGAAATTCCAACTAAGAAGGCCACACGCATAGTGGTTATTGATTTTCTGATGAATAGTGTGATTACTAGGTTTGGTGTTCCTGTTAAACTAGTAATGGATAACGCAATGTGTTTTAGATCAAAATAATTTGTTGATTTTTCTGACATGGGAATTGTTATATAATATTCACCCCCTTATCATCCACAAGCCAATGGGAAAGAAGAATCTAATAACAAAAGTATTCTGCAAATTATGAAGAAGATCTTAGAAAACATTAAAAGGGCATGGCATGCAAAATTGAAGCTTGATTTATGGGAAAATAGAATTATTGTTAAAAGGGCTACAGGGAAATCTCCTTTTGAGCTAGTATATGGTGTTCAATCTAGAATGCCTGGAAACAATTTGCGACCAGTCTATAAGTTCAGCCAAGATGAGGGTTTAGAAGTTTCTGAGCCTATGCAAGACAAAATGGCTCAGTTAGTAGAATTAGATGAAGTGAGAAGAGATAGCCAAAGAGAAAATATTAAATTACAATAAAAGATGAAATATCTTTTTGATAAGAGGGAAAATGATAGAAAATTCCAGCCTGGTGATTTGGTTCTTCAATGGAATGCTAGAGCTAAAGATAAGGGAAAGCATAAGAAGTTTGAATCTTTGTGGTTGGGCCCTTATATTATTAATCAAATATTTGGAAAGGATTCATATTTTCTCAAGAATATGAATGAAGAGAAATAGGAATTGCCAGTGCATGGACAATTTTTGAAAAATTTCTTCAATTAAGTCCAATCTTCCATGCACAGTAGCTTTGTATATATTATGTACAACCTAGGATTTGTAATTGTGCTGGTGTGTTTCCTTTTTATTGTGTGTTTTTTTTATGTAGTTGGTTAGTGTGGTTGTGGTATGCCTCCCAAAGATTTGCATTCCTCCTATGAGCTTACTTTCAAGCATCCTCAGATAAAGCCAATGTTGGGACTATATTTGGTTTTCTAAGTTGTGTAAACTCTTGGGTTATTTTGTCAATCCTATGTTCTTTGACTTCTGTTAGTTTTAAGCACATTTGTAAAAAAATTGAAAAAATGTCTACATCTGATTTTGAAGAGGTTCTACATCCCATAAACCCTAGATGTTTGTTTTTTAGCCCTTGATGGTAAAACCCTAAGTCTTGTTTCAAACAATTTTAATGAAAACCTTAAACCCTTAAGACATGTTCTATTTTTGAAGTTACTTTTTTCTTCACTTAAGTTTGAATAAACCCATGTGCTATATTTTTATTTCTGAACGGGGCCACTTTATCACTTAATTTATTAGGTTTAATATTTCCTAAGTTGGGCGGGTTTCTTTTTAATATTGCCTAAGTCCTAAGCCTCCCATAAACTTTATTACCTTTTGAATCTATTGCTGCAAGTTGATTTAATCTAATGACAGGTGTTATCCCTCAAAGTGCAAGATGAATTATTTTAATAATCAAGGTATGACACCTGAAGACCATGTGTACCTAGCAGGACCAACATATGTTTAAAGCTAGCATAAAGTGCATGTGATTTTTATTTGATCTGAAAGTCAGTGTTATGCCTTAATCTCAAGATGCGGTAATAATAACCTTTAAGGCATTGCGCCTTACTGATGCATGGATGACTGTTAGATCTTAGGTTCAGATTAAAGTAAAGTAATTAATGATCAAGTTTTTGAAGATCCTACTATTGAAGTGAAGCCTCAGAGAAAATATACATCTGATCTAGTGTTTAAGGCATTACACCTGATGGACATAGAAAGCGGCGGGCCAGAACTAAGATCAAATTAAAGGTAACCACCAGACAACTTAAGTTAATCCAATGTCCAGCGTGAAGCCTTGATGTTGAGATGATCGTTGGATAGTGTTCAAGGCATTGTGCCTATGAGATATGTGTTCAACCAATTAGTGCAGGTCATATGGTAACAAGGATTCATTAGAACCATTAATGAAGCACCATGTGGAGGTTAGTGGAGCTAGGATTAGCGGGTAGTAATTGAAGTTGAAAGGAAGTCAAGTTGAGGATAATATATGGCCAACGTAAAGCCTTGATCATGAAGATGAAGTTTATTAACCTTTAAGACATTGCGCCTTTGTGCCACATGTACCAAGTGGGTCTAGATCTTCTTAAATTAAATATGTAGAAAGGTGATCATGTCAAAACTGATCATATGGCTGGCGCAAAGCCTTAAGACAAAGATGAAGTATGTTTAGTCATTAAGGCATTACGCCTGAATGACATGTGTCTTGTCAGAGAGATTATAACTGCAGTCAGTAAAGTACTGGTTATTTAATCAATGGTCAAGTTAAAGAAAATCTGATGATGGGCGTGAAGCCTTAACCACAAGATGCATAGAATATAATCTTTGAGGCATTACACCTAGGTGCCATGTGTCTTGGGCCTCCGGTTATGAAGAAGAAGGTAAAGTTAACATGAAGTCAAGTAGGTTTAGATCTGATGGTAGGCGTAAAGCCTTGAAGTAAAGATGACCTTGATCTAGCCTTCAAGGCATTGCGCCTGATGGACAGGTGTCAAAATTGATGATTGTCTTCTTCAACCATTGTTGGCTATGGGATTTGAGAAGAAGTTGCTGAGATCAACGACTGTATTTAAATTGGTAAAGTAAGATTCTGAACCGTTGGGCTGCAAAAGTTCAAAAGATGTGGAAGTAATGGCGGAATGTGTGGCCATCTCAGATAAAATTAAATGCTAAGAAGTGATGGGATGGTGTATAAGATCGTTCACTTGAGTTTTTGAATGCCATAATTGTTGAAGTGATTGAAGCAGAGCTAAGTTACAATGTTTTCTATCTGATTTTTGACTTATGTAGAATGGGTAAGTTGCTTTGTTACTCCACTCTGAGGCATTGTAAGCTTTATTTCTAGTAGGGTTTTGGTATTAAAAATAAAATTAGGACTTGTGTGTGAATCTGAAACTTTCTGAGTAAGAAACCCTAGGTTAAAAATGGCACCCAAAAGAGAACTTATTGGAAAATAGACTATTAGGAAAGGAATGTCTGTGAACATCTTCTGCAACAATTATCTAGAGTAACCAATGATACCACTAAAATCAAAGAAATGGTGCCTAAACACCCTCATTTGAAAATCAGGGAGGGTTTATATGATAGGGGTAGATGGGTGAGAGATGTGAACATTAGCATGCCTAGTTTAGGACTGTTTAAAGTGGCTTTTAGTCAGAGAAATGCATTTGGACCTAACAACAACATATTGCAGTTTGATGTGGGTAAATTGATAGTCTGTGGAGTCTTCATGGACATTGATTTGTTAATCCAGATAGCAGAGACATATGATAGTGTGGCCAGGGTGGTAAGAGACATAAATGGAAAAGTATTAATAAATATCCAAACTGAGAAATAAGAGAGGTTTTCTAAATAAATGATCCCAATATTCAAATAGATAAAATTGATTTTGATCAATTCAAGGAGGTCTATTAGGCCCAAAAAAATTATCTCACAAGTGGGCCCTTAAAATAATTCTTCAACAAGATAGGGGATTTGGTTGTGGTAGGACCTAGTACACCTGAACCATTCAAATTGGATTATTTCACTCCAAAGGCTAGAGGTGTATACAGTGCCCTAATCAAAATTTTGGGGATGATGAAGAAACACAAATGCCTATCCATTACATGTTCATGATGGTATAGATTCTCCATCCTTATCTGGCTATTATTTTTGACTTTGCTTCATATGTTTTTGATCTTATTCATTATGGTCTAATAGGCATTAAGAATGCAAAGGTAGCTAAACCATTTGGCTGGTATTCACTGTTAATGGATATGTTCCTGTTTAAAAGTGGTGATTACTTTCAAAATGAGATGGATCTGATGAAAGTCAAGGGTGATGAAGAGATTCCTATCCAACTATGGAGTGCAGATTTTTTATGGGATAGGAAAGATTCCAATTTCATCACCTTTAATAGGTGTTTTGCTTCTAGGATTAGGGCCATGTTGTTTTCTGATAATCCTAGGATCCATGCATCTTTGTTGAAATTACTGAGAGCAAAACAATATTCTCAAAGCATCACTATAGTGCATAATTGGGGTGACATCATTTTATACTTTGTTTCAATAGTTTTTCAGAGTGTATGGTTTCAGAGGTGTCCCAAATATACTGCCATATTGAGTCCTTCTAAAATTGGGCATTGCAGAGATAATCAGGCAAATTGGTGGAGTGCAAGAAGGAGCATTGATAGGAAAAGGAAAGGGAACTATATTTCCTCCTATTACAAGTGTACACCAATTCATTATCACAAAAGGAGGTTGGAAGAATTTTAGTAAATAATTTGAGCCTTATCCTCTGACAACTTCAATGATAAGATGTGATGAACCTGAGGGGTTCATAAGTGACATGTTTAGAAAAAGGACAAGGTGCTTGGGGTATTGGATCACCAATTCAATTTTCTTGAGGACGTTATAAAAAATGAATTCAATTTTCAGGAACAAGAAATCAAGAAGGAAAAGTGGTTGTTCTGCAAGAAGACCTTAGATGTTGTTCATCATTGTATAAAGGATATGACCCATTGAAGGAATTACAACCTTGGGCAAAGAAAATAGACTCATTGATGACAATGTTTGGAGATATCATGCAAGATTTTAACTAGAAGAAAGAAGTGTTAGGGTTTGACAGAACCAGAACAATATAAGAATAAATAGTTATACGTAGTTAGGGTTTGATATAACTAGAACAATATAAGAATAAATAGTTATACGTAGAAACAATAGAAGAAAGAAAATAAACACAGATAACACATAGATTTAACATGGTTCACCCAAAACCTGGGCTACATCCACCTACACAGTCGTCCAACCTTTCTTATTATCCAGCAAAATAGTACACCAACATTACATTGCATTATGCATCTCAGCTGCTTATAACATGTGTTTTAGGGAAACCTCTAAAATCGACCATTTGGAGACTGATCAGGCTCCACACCCAACAATCTCCCACTTGGATATTGAAACCAGATGACAATGTAGTACATGCAACTCCCACTGGATAAAAGACTTTATTGTGTATTAACTCCATGACCATCAGTTAAGAAGCCCAATAGAAGATGAGAAAGAAACCAACTTATCCTTGGGGACTGCCTTCATGAACATGTCTATAGGATTGTCACTTGTGTGAATCTTTTCAAGCCATAATTAGCCATCCTCCAAAATAGACCTTATAAAATGGTACCTGATTTGTATGTGCTTTGTCCTCGAATGAAAAGAAGAATTCTTTGCAAGATGAATGGCACTCTAGCTATCACTATACAATGGGTGATATTCCTACTTCTGACCCAATTCCTCCAGAAAACATTGTAACCAAATCATCTCCTTGCTAGCTTCTGTAGCAGCTACATACTTAGCTTCAGTAGTTGAAAGTGCATTAAATTTTTGCAATCTAGAAATCCAACTAATTGTAGTACCCCCTACAATGAAAACATACCCTATAGTACTCCTCCTTGTATCAATATCTCCTGCTAGATCAGAGTCAACAAATCCACTCAGAGCAAAACTGGATCCTATGAAACATAATGCCTTTGTAGCAATTCCTCTCAAATATCAAAGAGTCCATTTGACAACATTCCAATGTTCCATACCCAGATTGCTCATATACCTACTGACAACTCCCACTGCATGAGCAATATCTGGCCATGTGCATACCATTTCATACATCAGACTACCAACAACTGATGAATACGGGATGTTAGAAATTTTATCTACCTCTTCCTGTGACTTTGCGCACATTTCCTTGGTCAATTTGAAATGACTAGCCAAAGGTGTACTCACTACTTTTGCATCCTACATATTGAATCTTTTCAACACCTTCTTTATATACTCACTTTGGGACAAAATCAAAGTTCTATTTTTCACTTTGGGGCATAGTATCAACACCCACTACATGATCAGTCACCACAATATCAACAAGAAGTGGTCATAAAAGCATAGATAGAGAGGGCTAAGGCAATTATTGAGTAGATTTATACCTGCTAGGAGTATTCCATGAGGAAAATATGTTCTACAATAGAAGAAAGGATACAGTATGGTATTTACAAGGGGAGAGGAAGCCACTACCTCAAGAGGGAAAAGACCCATGGAGTTGGACTCACAGTCATTGTCATCCCCTAAGAGGCAAAGAATAGAGGAAGAAGGACAACAACTAGAAAATATTTACTCCCCTTCCCAATCCCCATTACACATGGATGAACAAGAAGTAGTTGAGTAGTTGATGCAGATGGGAAGTGCAAGGAAGGTCTTTGATGCGAGAGGTGATGCCAGAGGCCCCCAAACATGCAGAGATGGATTTAACAATTGAAGAGTTTGCTAGGAAGGAACTTGATCCCATAACAAAACAAAGCTAGTGATAAATTTCTGTCAGATGATAATTTTGTAAAGGCTAAGACCTTTGTTCAGTTCTTGTGGAGAATTCAAATTGGAGAATTCAAGGAAAAATGTTAGAAAGGGCATGAAAACCAGCCTGACAGAGATAAGACTAAAATTGAGAATGAAGTAAAATAAGAAATGTTATCTAAATTTGAAAAGATTACCCCTCAAGAGGGAAGATAACTAGTTAGGAAGGAAGGATTCCTTATTCTTCCAGAGTGAGATATAGATGATGCTATAGTTTTTGATGTTGTCAGAAAAGAGACAAAAACCATGCATGTTGTTAGCATTTTTCCCTGACCTTGTCCAGGAAAAGGCTAATTAACGAGGACCAAACAATCCTCCTACACTTTGAGCTCAAAGGCTCAGGCGGGTGTACGTATTGGATTCACTTCTTTCAGTGAATCGGGGGATGGATTCCTGCCCATCACACTTGATATAAAAATCATTCACAACTCTTTAAATAGAAAGGGAAAATGATTTTATGAATTGATGATGACAACTACATAACAAGAAAAGATCAGTGCCTTACCTATTGGGCAACAGAGTCATATAAACATACATCCTCAGAAAACCCTCTAACTCCAAACAAGAAAACCCGAATGAAATGCCTTACAAATCATTCTTTTCACTCCAACACCTGGACATCAAATTCATATGCAAGCCTTGAATCTTTAGAATTTGTATTCAAGATTGACTCTCTCCTTAAAAGAAACTCAAACACAAATTCATAGCTACCTTATAACCAGTGCATTAACATGCCTTATAGATTAATACACAAGATTTCAAAACCAAACATAAAGAGATCAGACAAATGTTAAAAAGGGATTCTAATGTTTTTCATTAACTTGCTACCTGATTCAATACATTTACACAACAAAGACATGCTAAAACAAGACACACAAAATCAGAAAGCTTCCCAGCATTATTTTCACCATCCTTATACAATTGAGAAGAATATGAGATATAGAAGAATTGGAAAACAAAATCAATCACCGACACCTGTCATTCTTCTCTCAGAAAATATCTGCAACTGCTTCCTCCTCTAACTACAAAAATCTGATTTGATCTGCACTTAAAAGGCTCACAAAATAAGAATCCTCTGTTCAATAACTTTCCAATGGTATATGATAGTTAATACTTTTGATAATATTTCCCCCTTAAATCATTAAAAAGACGTTGCCTTCCTGTGCACATTTCCTAAATAAATTTGAAATATTTTGGAATCTTATCAATAGTAAAACTATTGAATTGAAATGACATTTTAAAATATGTATATTTTAATCATTTTTCTCACAGTGCACCAGAATTGGACAAGTGGCACTCACTGATTCATTCTGAAAATACATTTTTGCATCCTTGATTGGCTCTAATTTTACCTTGTGCGACTGCACGACTGAGCTAAAATGCTCAGTCGCAACACTTTTTCATCACCTTGCAAACCTTGCGTGAGTGCGTGACGAGTTGAGTCGCCCACTTGCGTGCCTTTTCATGACATTAGAAAACCATGGGCAACTACATGACTGAGCTCAGTCGCGCACTCGCACCTCATTTTTTGTCAACTGCAATCCTCTAGCGACTGTGCGACGAGCTCGTCGCTCACTCATGCAGGGTCTGACCTCGACCGCGAGCCCTCTGCGACTGCGCGACTTCATCTATGAAAATTTGTCAGTCGACCAACTAGGAACACTTCTCAAGGCAAGGCACCAACTGCTCGCATGTGGATAGCTTCCTCTTTGTCTTCAAAGTCATATGTGAGGCTTGTTTGTTATAAACATTACTGCAGTCCATTTCTGGATAAATGTGGGATAAATCCCCTTTGGTTTTAAAGCCTTCTTGTGCTTTTTTGTTCAAAATTAGTGGGGCCCACCGCGCACTATATTCCTCCTGCATGGAGGCCCACCAAATGGCCTCTTGGTTCTTTTACTTATTTCATATATTGAGCCTTTTAGTATATAAATACTAAAAACTCCCCACACACAGGCAATGTGAGATAATGCATTTTCATTGTTTTCTAACTTTCAAAGCTCTATATATGTTGTTTTGCGTTGGCTTCCCTATCAAGATTGACATGTTGCAGTGTTTGAATAAACTTGGGATGGGTAGCTCCTTCCTTTTCTCCAAACACATGCCTCCTAAAAAATGCAGCTCCTCACTTCTACTTGGCGCTGGGTTCTCTTTGACAAATTGTGCAGAGGCTTCCTTTGTACTATGTCTATGCAGACATTGGATGTGTTTGTTGTTTCAAAGTTTTGGAACTTTAAATAAAAACTCCCCCACCCAAAATGTTGCGCATCACATCCATTTAATGGTTTTACCCTACCATATTGCATTTGTTTATGTGTTTTTTACATATCACCATGCGTTGGATAATGCTCTGGCTTATATCTGATATGAACATTTGTAAAACCCCAAATTCTATGCAATTTGTATTTCTTTGACTACATATGGTTATTGCGCAATATATCACAGTGTTTATCTTTGCAAATAGATTTGCAATTTAATGTTTTAAAACCTTCAATATCCTCCATCTGTAGTCCACGCAGCATGCCCATCTCTGATTTGAATAATCCAAAACAAGAAAGCCCCTTTTCCTTTAATGCTTATATTGGCTTCTATATTTGTATTTCTTTCCTGGCATGCTGCATAGGATCCATGCACTGGTTTCTTCTTGAATTCATGCTCTGTCTAGCATACACTGCCTAGCCTTATGTCATGTTCTGTTTTCATTTGCAATTTGCATATGAAATATGTTTTGAATGTTTTGAAATAAAATAACCTCCCAGAATTTGCGCAGACCTTCCACTTATTTCAATGTTTGACAATCAAAACATTGCGCAAATTCTAAAAAATAGTGGGCATCCTCCATTGTTTGTGAAAGCTATGCAAATTCCTTAACTCCTCTTTGTATCCCTTTCAAACTCCAGGACAGGGTATATACAGTCTGGTATTTTTTCCAAAATGTAAATGTCTCTCTAAAACTTACACATTCCTAATCTACGCAATCCTCCATTTAGCGCAAGCACCCTTCAGCAAAAACATTTTGCAAAACCATTTATATTTTATGTGCATTAAAATGGAGTGGGCTCCCACTATGCTTTGCACAGCTTGTACTTGGCATTAGCATTTGATTTGTGGAAAACCCCTTTTAAAAGAAGAAATCCTCCTTCACTTTGCGCTAGCAGTCAATGCTATGTTTTGCACAAAGTATATGTAATAAGGATTAACAATTTCAAACATTAAAAATTAGGCTGACATCATCCTTCTCACTGCAAATAGATCCAACTTACTTGACTGTGCAATCACTTTATAACATTATTTAAACACTAACATATGCCAACTACATTTGCACTGGTTATTTTATATGCTTTTGTAAATGTCACTTCAATGCTGGTTTGCGTGAATTCATTGGTAATGCATTGTTTAATATCCATGCTCAAGTCCTCTTCATGGCCGAATTTCTTGACAATATGCCTCAAAGACATCTTCCCATATGGAATGAAGTGATTGTAAGATATGTGCATGGTGGTAGTTACTGATTTCCAACATTTGGTTCCCATTTGCAATACACTTTTTTTTTAAATAATAATGCTATTTTCCAAGTAATGCTTTCATAGTTTTTTCTCAATGTTTGTGCAATTGATATCTTTTTGTTTATGCTTGTATATTTCTCCCATAGTCAGAACTTATGAATGCCACCTTAATACTTGACAGACCAAAATTTAATCAACGATGCAATTTGGGTTAGTGAACTAACAATCACTTAAAACTGACTTTTCCAACTCTGCAAATTTAACTCATTAATGGCATCTAGCCTCTGGAGACAGCTTTGAAAACTAACTGAAAAATACTTCGCATCCATGGGAACCAGAAAACATATCCCTCTCCAGTATCTGAACAAATTTCATCAACTGGACTAGTCTTGACAAGATTCGAGCTTCAAGATAATAATATGCAAAGTGGGTGATTTTATTGTATTCTGTAATCGGGAGTTTGCAAACCATGCCAGAAGTGTGACTTGAAAAATATCAGATCACCTTTTGAAGCCCTGTCATTTGGCAGAATAACTCATTCATCATCATTGAATACACATGAAAAAGGGCTTTTCCATATTCATCCTAAGGTACAAGATGCAAAAAAAATCAAACTTAGCAATTCAGAGAATAGTGCAAATGCAAAATACTAAAAGAACATAAACTTCATCCGGATCTGCCATTGCAATAATATCAAGATTTTCTCTAAGACTTCACCATCGGATCAAGTAGTACAATTACATGCCATGAGAATAGTCCCACAATCAAACTGAAAAAATAGGTCTTAGATATAAAGTTATCATTCTTGCAAAATGACCATTCTGTAAACTTGATTCTGTTTTGCACTGCAAATTGCATAAATTGCCTTTGATTTTGATTTCAAAAACTCATCAAGAACGATCCTTCAGAATCTAAACCTCTGGAACATGAATCCTCAACTATCTTACACTGAAAGCAAACTATTCAACTGATACAAATCTGTAAAGATAGCACCTTAACACTTTTATGGTTTTAAACTCGGTGAATATGCAGAAATTAGATTTGGAATCTACTTAGAAAAGTGACCAACTAGATTGATAGGAAACTGAAAATCTACAAAGAAGTTCACTTCTAGGTCTATAATGCAGAAAAATTTTCAATTATGCCTGGTCCTAAACCAAGTTCAAATAGGGAAACCACAAAGTAGGCTACTTCAGAATTTTGCATTTGACCATTTGGCAAATTGATAGAAAATGAAAACAGAATGAGCTTAGCAAACTGACCAAATGGATTCATCATGACCTAAATACGGAGACTCAAGAAGTATATGACCCCTATAATACAATACAAAATGAATCATTTCAATTTGGTCATAAGGTCAATTTGGTCATAAGGTCAAAAGTTCAAATCTGGGCAGAACAAAGAAACGAGACATTTCTGGAAGACCAACTTTGAGGGATTGGAAGACCTATCAAACGGATTTGAAATGGATTGAACTTTGAAACATAAACTCTTTGATATACACATAAAACATTCCTTAAAGTGGCGGGCCATGAAACTTAACACGACACAAGATATTCAAAGGCAAACTAGGCCTGTTACAACAATTGATACTAAGGAAAAAGTGCAGATTTGGACAAGCACCTCCGAATGGCTATCTCCAAAACAAGCCAAAACTGAAATCTAAGGGTTGGAACCCACTTCATATACCAAATAAAAGGTGAGTAACATGTCTCCCAAGCATTTTTTCACAAAAATCATCAGGCCTATTTTTGCATGTGTTCAAAGTAAGGATTCTCCGCAAGTTTTTAGGGGTTATTCATCTTGCCTTAGAGGAATTTTCTATATAGTCACTCTGAATTTCTCCCATATTTGGGAGTACTAACATTGGCTCTATCTAGGGATGCATGCCCCATGTAGGTATGCAGAGAATTTAGAATCATTGGTATAGCAGACCATTCACAAACAAATTCAAATTTTCACTTTCTCTTCTCTTTATTCAAAACTATCTCTCTTCTCAAACTGGGAAACTTATTGAAAACCACACACCACACAACTGAAAACAAAAAAACTTCACAAATACATACATTATTTACAAGAACCTCAAGCCCTTTTTCAATTGAAATCAACACTTGCCTCTATCAAAAATCTGATTCTCTTCTTGGCATACAAATATCAAAATGAAAATGTACTTGCACAGCTGCTGCTCAAACTCACAAGGAATCATAAAAATGAAGAATACATTATTTGAAAATCCTCTCATGTCTTAAAAGATTCTTCCATCGGAGTCATCATAATCAAAAGAATGAAACTCATTCTTCACATCAGCAAATATCAGAAAATATGAACCGTGATAATAAGGAAATGCATTATCATAAGAAACATCAAACTCCACTTGCATTACCCCCTCATTAGCCGGCTGGTCCGTAGAGAAACTAAATGACTCATACTCAAATAAGCCATGGGTACCAAAATCTGGAAAAACTTCAAAATGGAAAGACATATCAGCATGTTTCTCAAAACATGGATTGGAAACCTCTTCCAATTGCAAATTACCCACATGGTTACAAAAAGCCAACTGATCAACATCATAGTCCTGCTCATTACATGGAACAATGGACTCATCAAATGCAACTTCATACTCAGAATAAATTTTAGCCCGAGAAGAAACACAATCTGATTTCTCACTGCATATTGACACATTTTCAACATTAAAATCATAATAAACCAACTCTGGAAACTGAATGCATTCCTCAAACAACGGATTTACAACACTATGTTTTTCTCCCATATGAACATGGTAACAAAGGGATGGCTGATCCATATCAATGTCCTCATCAAATGCATTATTAATAAAAACTTTGAAGACATTAGTATCCCTGTTGTCATAATCACTTCTAGCATATGATTCAAAATAAGAGATATTATCATAAGTAGATTCAACACCTCTATCATTAGGCAAAGAGGTGGATAAACAATTCATACTAACTTCTTCAACCGAAGGAGATGGGGAAAGACACCAACCATCCTCAAGTTTCTCATCATGTGTAGGATTTTCATTACATAAACAATTCATATGCTGAAGCAAATCATCATTGAATGAAGGGATTTCAAAAACACTCATCTAGCACTTTACCCTTTGACTAAAAAGACTCAACTAACTGATCTCCATTCTGATTTTCATTCATAATATCATGATAAAGTTGCAAGATAGTATCGTACTCCATCACATAAGGAAGACCCTCATTTACTATCCCCCTTTCCTTAAGTTTTGATACCAAATCCATTTCAAAACTCTTACTTCCAAACTCATTTGTATCAGGCTGATGTAAAAGATTATTTTCAGAATCGGTGAAGATACTCTTACCTTCACATGCTGGTTTGCATTCACTTCCACAAATGCTCTTATCTTCCCATGCTACATTATGCTCACATAATAACAACAAATCAGCCTCTTGCAACACATAATTCTCTTGCGAAACATAGGCTTCAACATCCTCTTGATCCTCATAAGAATGTAAAACATATACATCCTCTTCAACATTCAAAACATTGTTAGTAACATTGCATCTAGGATCAAAATGAGAGGGTATTTCCAACATAACTTTGTAAGGCAAAGATCCATTGAGAAAGTCAGTATTATTAGTATTTGAGACATCATTCATTGCTACCATTTCTTGGACACATGTATTGTTGTCATCATTATAAGTTTCTTCCATCTGCAACAAAGGATTACTAACCATACATCTATTCAAATCTGAATTCAAGACTTGATTAGAAACCAAAGCAGAGGTATCAACACACCTACTTGGAGCTGCAAAATTTTCACAATACTCTTGTCCATTATCAAATGTATTTTTCCAACAAATCCCTTCAGAGAAATGATTTTTTGTCATTTCATACTTGCCATTATTTTCAATCTCTATTGTTGTTCTGAATGCCTAATGTAAAGTCTTAGGTTCCATGTCTCTCAACCTATAACTCATCTTCTTTTCAAATGCACCATAATATACCACAACACACACATTGTCTTGAGGTCTACTACTTTCAGGTATTTCATGTAAAGCTCTTGCAAATTGTTGTTTGACTTTCAGTCACCCTTTTTTGGCATTCTTGGAGTCATATGGTCATGTCATGTTGGTCTGGTCAGTCTGATGTCTAGGTCCAAGTCTTCCCTAGGATAGGAATTCTTTTCCGGGTTCCCCTTCATTTGCCTTCATGTTATAGCCGGGTGGGTTGTTTTCAAGGTCTCATTATTTTGGGTAGGTTGTAGATCCTAACCCGGCAAAGATTTGTGCTCCAATCAATGTTCTTTCTCAGGCAGAGATCGAAGACTGGTATGGATCAATTCTACAGGTCTCAATGATCCTAATGCAACAAACGGTGAGCAATTTGGTTAAGAAATGAGCGAGAACAAGCTCAGCGGGATTTCAGGAATCATCTTCTCCATGGCGGAATTCTACCTGAGAAGGTAATTTTCCACAAAGGCAGAACTTTGCACTGTGCAGGTTTCACACCTCTCGGGTGATTTTTTGCAAAGAAGAACTTTGCATTGTGTGGGTTTTGCACCTCTCAGGTGATTTTCCGCAAGCTAGTTATAATAAGGTGGGCCCGATTTATTAAAAAGGAATATTATTGTTTTAAGAGATCAAATAAAGCATGTGCTTTAATTAAGTATCCCGCGCACTTAAAAATGATGTGTGGAAAGATAGGTAGTGGCTTCTCCATTATTGCAGGTTTCGCACCCCCTCATACATTTTCCGTGAAGAGAAGCCAAGTTCCAATTTTCCGCAACGGAGAAGCCAAGTTCCAATTTTCCGCAACGGAGAAGCCAAGTTCCAATTTTCCGCCACGGAGAAGTACTTTTTGAGTTTTCTGCAAAGAAAGCGGAAAATGACCGCTCATGTTCATTTTCCGCCAAGGAGAAGCTTCAGTCTAATTTTCTGCAATGGAGAAGCAGATTTGGTATTTTCCGCCGGAAGCATTCAGTTTGGGATTTTTCGCCAATTGTATTATGGAGATTGATTTCTTATGAAATAACGACAGAAACTATGCTGCACTTTCTATAATACATCTAAGAAAGGATGAATGTCAGTTGCGGATCATGTTAACTGTTGTTTACATGTTGGCTAAGTTTGAACATAAACAGTTATTTGACCCCGAAGCCCAATGGATTTGACTCGACAGATGTCA
>MU227953.1:679242-700956 GCA_018584345.1 Thuja plicata | reverse complement strand
CAGAGGGCAGTGATAGAAGACATACACTGACCCATTTGTTGGTGGACATCCTTTTGTTCTCTCACCTTGGGGTATAGAGAGTCAAAGATTGAAAATCTTAAGAGAGGAAAAACTGTTAACCAACACAAATCTAATATTAAAATCAGGAACTAGTTCATCCTCTTCAATCCTTAGATTCAACCATTCAGTAAATATATCGCTCAAATTCCTTCTCTCACCAAATTGTTCCATAAAGGAAACATGCAATTCATCCCAAGAAGAAATTGAACAAGTTGGCAAAAAGGAAAACCAGTCCCTAGCATTATCTTTCAAAGTTTGAACAAACAGCTTCATGTATATATCTTCATGCTGAATCTCAAAGTCATCCATCAGATCAACAAATTCCTACAAATGCTTACATGCTAAATATGATTGTTTCCCCTCAAACTTTTGAAGATGCTTCCTAATCTGAGTAGGAATTTTGTTTGGGGAACCATGAATTCCATCAAAGCATAATGGCTCATATCTTTTCATAGAAAATTTTCCGCAAGAATTCATTATTGGCTATATCTTTTATGAAATCATATATGGTACTTCTGACACATATTTGAACAAATCAGGCATATACCAGAGATTTTGACATGAACCTTGCAACTTCAACCATCTACCTTTTAAAATAACAACATACTTCTGATTTTATATTTGAATCTTTTGAACCAAGAAGTATGACAGAATTCAAAACTACTTTCCCCCTTTTTAAGTGACTTCTTCACCTATTGAGGAAACTTTTCTTTCATATAAAAACACGAGGATTACCTGGGAATACAATTGCAGTTGCTGCTCTTATTTCTTTGACTAGAAATTTGGCAGATATAGAGCCTTCTTCATAGCTCTATTAGGTTCTTTTCAACATAGAGTCGCCACCTCCTTGTAGAGGAAAATCTTCAAACAGCAAAAGCCATTTGACACATACATTTATTTTTGGGTTCTATCCAACCAGCAAAGCCGCATAATTTTTTTTTTATACTTACTGCAAATGAAATCACTTCCAAGGTATCCTTATATAGATCTGAAATAAACTTCAGATCCCATCACTTGACTCTTTCTTTCAACTAGATCCTAGGGTTAACATAGCAAAGGAAGGAAATAACTCTCCTACACTCACTGATTTTTTAATTCAGCAATTCCCCAGTAGAGTCACCATTTTGTTAGCATTTATCCCTGACCTTGTCCAAGAAAAGGATAATTAACAAGGACCAAAAAATCCTCCTACACTTCAAGCTCAAAGGCTCAGGCAGGTGTACCTATTGGATTCACTTCTTTCAGTGAATCAGGGGATGGATTCCTTCCCATCGCACTTGATATAAAAATCATTCACAACTCTTCAAAGAGAAAGGGAAAATGATTTTATGAATTGATGATGACAACTACATAACAAGAAAAGACCAGTGCCTTACCTATTAGGAAATAGAGTCATATAAACATACATCCTCAGAAAACCCTCTAACTCCAAACAAGAAAACCCAAATGAAATGCCTTACAAATCATTCTTTTCACTCCAACACGTGGACATCAAATTCATATGCAAGCCTTGAATCTTTAGAATTTGTATTCAAGATTGACTCTCTCCTTAAAAGAAACTCAAACACGAATTCATAGCCACCTTATAACCAGTGCATTAACATGCCTTACTAATTAATAAACAATATTTCAAAACTAGACATAAAGACATCAGACAAATGTTAAAAAGGGATTCCAATGTTTTTCATCAACTTGCTACCTGATTCAATACATTTACACAAAAAAGACATAGTAAAACAAGATACACAAAATCAGAAAGCTTCCCAACATTAATTTCACCATCCCTGTACAATTGAGAAGAATCTGAGATATAGAAGAATTGGAAAACAAAATCAGTCATCAATACCTGTCCTTCTTCTCTCAAAAAATATTTGCAACTACTTCCTCCTCTTACTGTAAAAATTTGATTTGATCTGCACTCAAAAGGCTCACAAAATCATAATCCTCTCTTCAATACCTTTCCAACAGTATATGATAGTTGATACTTATGATAATATTCCCCCCTAAATCATTAAAAAGACTTTGCCTTCCCGTGCACATTTCCTGAATAACTTTGAAATATTTTGGAATCTTTTCAATAGTCAAACTATTGAATTGATATGACATTTTAAAATATGTATATTTTAATCATTTTTCTCACAGTGCACCAGAATTCGACAAGTGGCACTCGCTGATTCGTTCTAAAAATCCATTTTTGCATCCTTGACTGGCTCCAATTTTACCTTGCGTGACTGGGCTGAATCACTCAGTCACAACACATTTTCATCACCTTGCAAACCTCGCGTGAGTGCGCGATGAGCTGAGTCTCCCACTCGCGTGCCTTTTCACGACCTTGAAAAACTCTGGGCAACTGCGCAACTGAGCTCAGTTGCGCACTCGTGACTCATTTTTTGTCAACTGCAATCCTCCAGCGACTACGCGACGAGCTCGTCGCTCACTCACACAGGGTCTAACCTTAACCGTGAACCCTCTATGACTGCGTGACTTAATCTACAAAATTTTGTCAGTCGACCGACTGGGCACCCTTCCTGAGCCAAGGCGCCAACCGCTCACATGTGGATAGCTTTCTCTTTGTCTTCAAAGTCATATGTGAGGCTTGTTTGTTATAAACATTACTACAATCCATTTATGGATAAATGTGGGATAAATCCCCTTTGGTTTTAAAGCCTTCTTGTGCATTTTCATTCAAAATTAGTGGGGACTGCCACGCACTATATTCCTCCTCCCAAGAGGCCCACCAAATGGCCTCTTGGTTCTTTTACTTATTTCATATATTGAGCCTTTTCGTATATAAATAATAAAAAACTCCCCACGCACAGGCAATGTGGGATAATGCATTTTCATTATTTTCTAACTTTCAAAGCTCTGTATATGTTGTTCTGCGCTGGCTTTCCTATCGAGATTGACGTGTTGCAGCGTTTGAATAAACTTGGGATGGGTAGCTCCTTCCTTTTCTCCAAACACATGCCTCCTGGAAAAATACAGCTCCTCACTTCTACTTGGTATTGGGTTACCTTTGACAGATTGTGCAGAGGCTTCCTTTGTATTATGTCTGCGCAGACATGGGATGTGTTTGTTGTTTCAAAGTTTTGGAACTTTAAATAAAAACTCCCCTACCCAAACTGTTGCGCATCACCATCCATTTAATGGTTTTACGCGACCATGTTGCATTTTTTTGTGTATTTTTTACATATCACCATGCGCTGGATAATGCTCTGGCTTATATCTGATATGAACATTTGTAAAACCCCCAATTCTATGCAATTTATATTTCTTTGACTACATATGGTTATTGTGCAATATATCTTGGTGTTTATCTTTGCAAATGGATTTGCAATTTAATGTTTTAAAACCTTCAATATCCTCCATCTATAGTCCATGTAGCATGCCCATCTCTGATTTGAATAATCCAAAACAAGAAAGCTCCTTTTCCTTTAATGCTTATACTAGCTTCTATATTTGTATTTCTTTCATGGCATGCTGTGTAGGATCCTTGCATTGGTTTTGTCTTAAATTCATGCTCTGTCTAGCATACAATGCGCAACCTTATGTCATGTTCTGTTTTCATTTGCAATTTGCATATGAAATATATTTTGAATGTTTTGAAATAAAATAGCCTCCCAGAATTTGCACAGACCTTCCACTTATTTCAATGTTTGACAATCAAAACATTGCGCAAATTCTAAAAAATAGTGGGCATCCTCCATTGTTTGCGCAAGCTATGAAACTTCCTTCACTCTTCTTTGTATCCCTTTCAAACTCTAGTGCAGGGTATATATTGTCTGGCATCTTTGCCAAAATGTAAATGTTTCTCTAAAACTTGCACATTCCTAATCTGCGCAATCCTCCATTTAGCGCAAGCACCCTTCAGCAAAAACATTTTGCAAAACCATTTATATTTTATGTGCATTAAAATGGCGTGGGCTCCCACTATGCTTTGCACAGCTTGTACTTGGTAGTAGCATTTGATTTTTTGAAAACCCCTTTTAAAAGAAGAAATCCTCCTTCACTTTGCACTGGCAGTCAATGCTATGTTTTGCACAAAGTATATGTAATAACGATTAACAATTTCAAACATTAAAAATAAGTCTGACATCATCCTTTTCACTGCATATAGATCCAACTTACTTGACTGGGCAATCCCCTTATAACATTATTTAAGCACTAACATATGCCAACTGCATTTGCACTGGTTTTTTTACATGCTTTTGTAAATGTCCCTTCAATGCTGGCTTGCGCGAATTCCTATCTTATTCGCATTTGAAAATTTCATTGGTAATGCATTGTTTAATATCCGTGCTCAAGTCCTCTTCATGGCCGAATTGCTTGACAATATGCCTCAAAGACATCTCACCATATGGAATGCAGTGATTGCAAGACATGTGCATGGTGGTAGTTACTGATTTCCAACATCTGGTTCCCTTTTGCAATACACTTTGTTTTTAAATAATAATGCTATTTTCCAAGTAATGCTTTCATAGTTTTTTCTCAATGTTTGTGCAATTGATATCTTTTTGTTTATGCTTGTACATTTCTCCCATAGTCAGAACTTATGAATGCCACCTTAATACTTGACAGACCAAAATTTAATCAACTATGCAATTTGGATTAGTGAACTAACAATCACTTAAAACTGGCTTTTCCAACTCTGCAAATTTAACTCATTAATGGCATCTAGCCTCTGGAGACAGCTTTGATAACTAATTGAATAATACTTCACATCCATGGGAACCAGAAAACATATCCCTCTCAAGTATCTGAACAACTTTCATCAACTGGACTAGTCTTGACAAGATTCGAGCTTCAAGATAATAATATGCAAAGTGGGTGATTTTATTGTATTCTGTAATCGGGAGTTTGCAAACCTTGCCAGAAGTGCGACTTGAAAAATATCAGATCACCTTTTGAAGCCCTCTCATTTGGCAGAATAACTCATTCATCATCATTGAATACACATGCAAAAGGGCTTTGCCATATTTGTCCTCAGGTACAAGATGCAAAAAAAATCAAACTTAGCAATTCAAAGAACATTGCAAATGCAATATACTGAAAGAACATAAACTTCATCCGGATCGGCCGTTGCAAGAATATCAAGATATGCTCTAAGACTTCACCATCGGATCAAGTAGTACACTTATATGCCATGAGAATATTCCCACAATAAGTCCCCAAAAAAAGTTCTTAGATAGAAAGTTATCATTCTTGCAAAATGACCATTCTGTAAACTTGATTTTGTTTTGCACTGCAAACTGTATAAAGTGCCTTTGATTTTGATTTCAAAAACTCATCAAGAATGATCCTTCAGAATCTGAACCTTTGGAACATGATTCACTTTCACACATGGAACACAAATCCTCAACTATTTTGCGCTAAAAGTGAACTGTTCAACTGATACAAATCTGTGAAGATAGCACCTTAACACTTTTCTGGTTTTAAACTCGGTGAATATGTAGAAATTAGATTTGGAATCTACTTAGAAAAGTGACCAACTGGATTGACAGGAAACTAAAAATATTCAAATAAGTTCACTTCCAGGTCTATAATGTAGAAAAACTTTAAATTATGCCTTATCCTGAACCGAGTGTAAATAGGGAAACCACAAAGTAGGCTACTTCAGAATTCTGCATTTGACCATTTGGCAAATTGATAGAAAATGAAAACGGAATGAGCTTAGAAAACTGACCAAATGGATTCATCATGACCTAAATATGAAGAATCAATAATTATATGACCTCTATAATACAGTACAAAAGGAATCATTTCAATTTGGTCATAAGGTCAAAAGTTCAAATTGGTCAAACAGGGCTACTTAGAAATCTGGGCAGAACAAAGAAACGAGATATTTCTGGAAGACCAACTTTGAGGGATTGGAAGACCTATCAAATAGATTCAAAATGGATTGAGCTTTGAAACATAAACTCTATGATATACACATAAAACATTTCTTAAAGTGGTGGGCTATGAAACTTAACAGGACACAAGATATTCAAAGGCAAACTAGGCATGTTATAGCAATTGATACTTGGGAAAAAGTGCAGATTTGGACAAGCACCTCCGAATGGCTATCTCCAAAACAAGCCAGAACTAAAATCAGAGTGTTGGAACCCACTACATATGTCAAATCAAAGGTGAGGAACATGTCTCCCAAGTGGTTTTTCACAAAAATCATCAAGCCTCTTTTTGCATGTGTTCAAAGTAAGGATTCTCCGCAAGTTTTTAGGGGTTATTCATCTTGCCTTACAGGAATTTTCTATATAGTCACTCCAAATTTATCCAAAATTTGAGAGTACTAACACATGCTATTGATGAAGAGGCTCAACGAACACATAAAGGAATCAAATTTAGTGAAGATTATGCTGCATTGGTGATGTGGTCACTGAAGAGGAAAGAAAACAAGAGAAATGTTGAAGACACTCAAGATGAACATTCAGGCAGCCTACTAGTGAGAAGAGTTACAGATACCACAGGGGTGGAAGCATCAAGCATAACATTGGAAACTGAAAATTTAGGTTTGAAAGTAGCAGATAGGCAAGAAGAGGAAAATAATATCCTGAGAATCAAGTTGGAAACAGTCCTCAAATATTACAATGATGAAAAAGATGAAGTCCTTGGAGAAGGATAAAATAATTTCCAAATTAAGAGGGCAACAGTTAGTCCAAACATCTCCACAGAGGATGATAACACAAGAGCCAAATCAGCCATCTTCTTCTAGTCCAATTATTGAATTTCCTCCTTCTCCTATGCTGTCCAGTTCTATTTTGGAAGAAGAGTTGAATTATGAAAAGGAAAAATTGGTAGCAGAAAGGACCAGATTAGAGGGAGTGAGAAAACGTTGGGATGAAGAAAGTGTAAAGTTTCATAGTGTACAAACACTGGTGGAACAAAGATATGAGGATAAGGAAAGAGATGCAATCATTCATTTTGTTGATAGTTTGGATCCGGCCTCTATTCACCAACGTGGAAAGAAAATTATGAGTGTACTAAATTATTTTAATGAAGACAAAGACAAATGGGATCAAATTATGCAAAGGTGGAAAGGAATAAAGGTAGAGTTTAAACATTTTTATTCTTTATCTAAAAGGGAAGACAATATTGACATTGTATTAACTGCCACTCATAAGTGTCTCAAGGATCTAATTGATCTGGATATAAGGAGAAGTGTCATCCATAAAAAGGCCGAGACATTAAGGAAAGAGTATTCAAAGACCCATTTTGAAATATTCCCTATTTTATTAAGAAAGAATGGTAAGTTAAAAAGGGAAGCCTGGTGGATTAATGAGATGGGGAAATAATTATCAATTAGAACTAACAACATCATCAGTTTAGAGAACACACTTCTATTTATTCAAACTGTTGAAACTATTGAAGAAGCCAGATCATAGTTTGGGTTTTGGAAAAAGGAGGTTGAATAGACCAGCCATAAAAAATGAAGTTATTAACTTCCCTTGGCCAAATGATGAGGTGTTCACAGCCTGGAAAGACAAATATGATGCAAGTACCCAAGAAGAAAAGGATATTGTGTGATGTTCAATAGAAGGCAGTTCCTCCTGCATTTTGAAGTGAACAAGAAAATGCAAAAGATCTTTACATCAGGAGACTTGTGCAACAAACTCCATATGGAAAGTTCAAAACAAATTTGAAGTAGTTGCAAGGATCAAGCGGTCAGAAGACAAAATACTTTGAAAATCTTGTAACAAAGATAGTTATTATTTATCTTTTGTACAATTCATGTTATGTCTTATCTCCTAGCCATCCGAAGCTTGTTGCATCCTGCCTTTTTCAGGATTCCAAGATGGCTAGTGTACACTATATATAGCAAGTTGTAATGTATTGTAAAAGATGGTTAATTCACAACTGCGAGGCAATTTACTGGTTTTTGTCTATTCTTAAAGATTTTGTTACTTTTAATGTATTGATATAGAGAGAATTTAGTAAAATAGAGTGGAGTTCGTATTTCATATCTATGATGTCTTCATGTGTTTGTATTTGAGTTCTTGTGTGTTAAATTTGTAAGGCAAGTTTAATGTACTATTTACAAGGTGGATTGTGAAATTATTCTTAAGATCTTTTCAAGGGAAGGGTAATTCTTGAGGGTGGTTTCAGGGGATTTAGGGTTTACATAGGAATTTGATGTTTAGTTATGGGGATGAAAAGAATAATTTGTAAGGCAATTTATTTGGATTCTTACTGTGTTTCTATTAAAAGGTTTTTGTAGATGTGTATTCATTTGAATCGTTTCCTTGGATTAGGCACTGGTCTAGATTTGGTTAATAGTTATCATCATGAACATTGAATCTAAACAATCATTTTTTATTTTTCTTTTTAAGAACATAGATGTTTATAATTTGTATTGAAGAATACAAGTAAGTTTATTTATTCCTTGAAGAGTGAATCATTAAGTTAACCTGCCCAAGTTTAGAACTCGAATAGAAAAAGGATGAGAACCCTTATTCCATGGGTATTTTCTCTTGTCAAGTTCATGCTCTAGCTTGTAAAGCTCTCTATAATATTAGTTATTATCATTTGTAGGATGTGTTACCATTTGTTGTAGTAAAAGGAAGGAGAAAATCAATGGAAACCCTTGATCCACTGTCAAAACTACTGAGAAGCAATAAATTGTAAAAGGTACATCTGCCTGAGTCTTTGGAGATCAAAGACAGAGGATAAATTCCTCATCAATTAGACTTTTCCTTGTTTGAATCAAGTCTTGGGAATCATAGAGTCAAGAATTGATGCTTAATAAGGATTCTACAAGAAAAATCTCTCACAGACCACATGGAAAGGGTTTTGGATTTGGGATCATATACATAGCCTCTTATCATCTCTTCTATTTGAGTTTTAGAGGATAACTTAGCCTCTAGCTACCTCCTGATATGATCTATGATAAAAGTAGAGGCTAAGTCCCATCCTAGTATAAGCAACATACCACTTGATTTCACCAATTTCCTATCTTCCTTAGCTGTGATGGTTTCAGAACCAGGGTCATAAGATTTTAGAGCTTGTAAGGATTCATATCCAAGTGTAGCACCCTCTGTTAATTGAAATTGAGTCCCCACCTCTTGCTTCTTTCTCCAAATGACAAAGTCCTTGAACTCATCAGTCTTGTTGAAAGCATCATAACTAAGAAGCTCTTCTTGGTATAGATATCTTTCATCTTTGCATAATTGGAGGGGAAATTTCACCTCCTCTTGGACCTCCTTTTCCTTTTTCTTTCCCTCTCTGATATTCTTTTTCGATTGGTGATGATAATGTCTATCACCAGTAACTAGGGCAACTTTTCTATCTTTTTTTTTCCATGTCCCTCTATTTGAGAGGGTCCTCCTTGTTCTATTCTCTTCTTCCTTCTTGGAGGCTCACTTGTTGCCTCTATATCAGATGCTTTTGATCTCTTTTCAAAACTAGGTGGCCAAGCCATCTGAGGAGGGCTATGCTTCTCATAAGCCCCTGCACTATCTTCTTCATACTTAAAGGATGAGTATTGTTTAGGCACCTTTTGTTTCTCTTCTATTTGGATTTCAAATTGATTGTACAAGATGTCATATGAATCAATAATTTGGTAACCCTATTCATGTAAGGCAATCCCAGAAAGAAACCTCTAAAGGGAATCACTGCCTTTTTAATTTTCTTCTCTAAGTCCATCAGGTCCCAATACTTTCCTACTCTCTGCTCTGCTTCTTCCTCATCAAGAAAATTTCTAAGGACATCCTCTTCATCACATCCTTCATGTTCTCGAATGTTGGTAACACTTGGGGTTAATAATTTCTTAGCACTCTTAATGAAACCTCAAGGTCTACATACCTATATTGGGCCATGCTCATCTTATATTGTCCTAACCATTTGTTTATTCCTTCCATGGCCTTCTTCCCCACAAAAAAATCAGAAATATGGAACTACCTTGGTGTGAATGTACCCTTCTAGTGAGGGGCCAAATGCTCTTTATCTGTCCATAGTAGTTACCAAATGAATTCCATTAATTCAACCCTCGAAGGAACATACTTTGGAAGTATATGTGGGGGCTGAGGACACCCATATACCCTTATAAAAGTGTATGTCTTTTCCAGATAGAAGTCTGCCAAGTTATGATCTCCTAGCCATTTACCAACATATTCACAAGGCCTTAGAAGCCTTAGCACCTTGAAAGATAACCTGAGTATGTTTTTACCGAGTAAAGTTAAAATTGGATACACAATCTAATTTTGGAAACCACAAAACTCATTCTCATTTGATATATAATTCCAAACCCTAATCCAAAACTACATAGGGTTTGGCTGGCCATTGATGTGTGTCCTGAGTCTCAAATTCTGAGTATCCATATCATTTATATTGTGGAAAAGAATCAAGTTCATCATCAGAGAGTAATGCATAAAATTAGGGTTGGTACCCTTCTAAATTCTCATAAGACCCTCATGCATCTGGTCAATGATATAGTGAATGTAATCAAAATCAGTGTTCACATGGGAATTATGGATGTCCAAGATGATCATCAACAAATCTGCATGCATTCTCTCCATATGTCCATCAATCCCCAACACTTTGCACAACCCATATGCTAGATATTTCATGTAGAAGTATGGGTCTTTGAATTTAAGCCGCATTCTTAGCACCGGGTAATGGGGATACATACTTCCCTGACCTAGGCATGTGACTAAGGATCAAATTTTTTACTAAATTGATTTCCTTCTTATACTTGTCTCTTTATTTTCTCAAATCAATTTTAGTGGAAGAAGGCTGATATATACCAAAAGATTTCATAAAAGAATCCCTATCTAAGGAAACTAGGGTTGTTTTATCCTTTTTCTTGATGGTCTAAGAAACATGATCATACTTCCTTGCCAATTCTACTAGCAAGTCTACATCTAGAAAGATATCTAGGACTATCAATTTGGCTAGACCTAATGTATAGGGATTACAAACAAGCATTTTTCTAGTTCTATTACTATAAAAGTAATTGAATAGATGATAGCTAGTACAACCTGGGGTAATAAGGTCTCTACAATTAGACATGAAATCATAGAAGAATTCATCACTAACATTTTTTTGACTTGATCCTGGGAGAAAGGTGATGAATTCCTCTGAAAAGTTTCTCTTCACCATCTATTCGTCCCCTATATCCTTTCTTCCTTCACTTGTTGAGGCCTGAATGGATTCTGCTTGACTCATATTTTCTATTTTCTTCAATTATCGGTCTTTGAACAAGCTCTTCTTCATAAATCTCTATAACTTTTAAGTTTTTTGCTCTGCTCTTCTGAAAATTATGATAAGCAAAATACACAAATGCTAAGTCTATATATCACCGAGAAATTAAAGCAATAATCTAGTCAAGATCCCTGAATGTCATTGCTTAATCACATCAGCATTCACTCTACATGTATTGAGTTAAATTATGTGCTAGTCGTTACGTATGAAATTGAAAGGTAATTGAATTTGAAAAGAGAGCTAGAAAAAGCCATGATTAATTTTCTCTTTTAAAACCTTATAAAATTTTTAAAAGCCCTAGACAACCATTGATTGGCTTGATTTTATTGCTTTTTCACAGCTCAACAAAGTACTTGTATACTTTGTTAGGGTCTCCTATCTTTCTCAACTCTGGTAATTTATCTAATTTTCTGGAAATGGTGTGACAACAAGCTTTCAACATCTCACTATGCTCTACTTGACTATGATTTACTTGGAGATTCAGAGATAAGGCTTTCTCCAAGTCATTGAATGCTTTCTTTAATTCAGCTTAACTCATGAGATCCAGCGACTGATTAAATATCTTAATCTATGAATAGGAACTCTAACCATGGTTTCTTTGCAAGACTTGGCGACAAGGCTATCTCCAGATCTTTGAATTTTTTCCTTTTGGATGCTACGGTCTGGAGATTTAGTGCCTTAGTTATCTCCCGATCGTTGAATTCTTGTGCACTAACCATCAAGATTACAAGATTCAACACCAACTTTTAAATAACCTTTATCTCTTAATCTCACAACCTTTTAGGCTACTTAGATTTGATCAAGAGACATAGCGCATACCACTCATTCGAGTCTTGATCGATGGTTCATATTTAGTCTCATCACTGCTTACTTGAATCAGGCCCCATTTAGAGATTTAGCAACCAACTAAATATCATGATCTCTGAATGTTTTCCTTAACTTGGGTCTGGTTTGGAGATTCAGAGATAAGCCTCATCTCTGAATCGCTGAATGATTTCTTAACCCTTGGTTATGTTCAAATAATTAGTGGTAATAGGCATCTCTAAATCGCTGAATATAACTCAACTTGACTTTACTCAACCCAAGTTTGATCTTAAGATTCAGAGATAAGGCAATATCTGAGTCTCCAAATGATTTTATTGGCTTGGGTTAAATCAAAAGATCAAGCGACAGCCTCAGATCTTGTACTACATCAACAGTCCTTATTTGATCTCATTAGACTTTTCTTTAACTGAGGTTCCATTTAGAGATTCAGCGCTAAGGCTTTCTCCAAGTCACTAAATATTTTACTTAACTCTAGTCACTTTACGAGATGGCCACAGGATTTGTTTTGCATCAACGGATGACAATAAATCCTTCATGACTCAGTATTTAACCCTTGTTTGTTCTGATATTCAGAGATAACTAAATTCTCTAAATTTCCCAATATCCATACTAACTCTGGTCAAATCTTGATATTCAGAGATAGATTTAATCTCTGAATCACCAATAAAATATGTAACTCTGAGTTTGATATGATATCCAGCAAGAACCACTTATTTGATTGGCCACTTGGACATGTGTAATCATCTGATCCCATTATCTCATAATCTATGAATGCTTTCTGACCCTTTTGACTATATTTGGCAATTTGGTGTCAACCACACGTCTCTTCTCTCATCGATGATCCTCGTTGAGTCTCTAAATGATCTGCTTAACCCCAAGTCTATTTAGAGATTGGGAGATAAAGCTTTACCTCATAATCTTTGAATACCTCTTTTAACCCTAGTTTGATTTTGAGATCTAGAGATAACCTGTATCTTTGAGTTGCTGAATGAAAGTCTTGACTCTGGGTTAATCAAGAGATTTAGTGCTAGCTTCTCATCTTAAGTTTACATCAATGATCCAAGCTTAATCTTGAAAGAATTTGTCTAACCCTAAGTTAATTCCAAGATTCATAGATAAAGGGAATCTCTTGATCTTCGAATAAGACACTTAACCATGATTTAGTCTGGAGATTCAAAGATAAGACTAATCGCTGAATCGCTGGATACTTTCTTAACTCCAGGTTTTGTTATGAGACTAAGTGCCAGCCGCCCATTTTGTTAACCTCCTAGACACATGTCAAAATTTTATAAAACAAATTCTTGTCTCTCTTGATCACTGAATTATTTATTTTTAGCTTTATTCATCTGGATATTCAGCGCTAGCCACACATCTGAGATGTGATCAACAGTCAGCGCTTAATTTCTTAAGATTTAACTTAACTTAGCTCATGTTCAAAGATTCAGTGCCAACACAAGTCTCCTGATCTCTGAATGAAATACTTAACCATGGTATCTTTAAGAGATTCAAAGATAAAATCTCTCTCCAAGTCATTGAATGATTTCTTAACCTCGGCTTAACTCACGAGATTCAGTGATAGCCTTTGGTCTTTCTCAACGTCAACAGTCTGCGCTTGATCTTTTAATTTCAAATGACTTAACCATTTCTTTATGAGATCCAATGACAAACATAATTTGTTATGTCCTTTACTTCATCGCTTGATCTTTGAATGTTACCAACTTGACCGCGATAATCTTGAGATTCAGAGATAATCTTGTTGTTGAATCACTGAATGCTTTCAATTAACCGCCAATTTTAAGGAGACTTAGAGATAATTGCTGCACCAGGTCACTGAATGATAATAACTAACTTCCAACCTTTATGATATTCAGAGACTTAAAAGACATAAAAAACATGAACATAAAGGTCAACTTGAAAATATAAGAATTAGGGCATGATTTTACAAATTAGACAACACAAACCCTACCAAAGACAAATAGGACTTAGGTTTTTGTGTTCTCAGGCATTTTTAAAGCACAATTGCTTGGGATACAGACATTTTCAATATTTTTTGTTGAAACACTTGAAACCACTTTGAGGCCAAGGCACAATTACTGACACTAGGAACCAAAATTTTTGAGACAACTCAGAAAACCTAAAATAGACCCAACACATTGTATGCAAGGAAATACTCTTGAAACAAATAGTGCAATAGGATTGCCCCAAGGAAAGCATTTTTCCAAAGGAATACACTAAGAAAATCATGTAAAATTATTTCCCTAAGGAATAGCATTTTCTCCAAAGGAATCTGCTAAGAGGAGATTACAAAGAAAAAGGTAGAGTTTTCTAAACAACCTAAAAAAAGTGACTAAAATTTTTTTATTTGTGATGTGTGTATAATTTTAACAAAGAGAAATGTGCATGCCTACCTTAAAGCGATTGTGTATGCCTTAATAGGAGAAATGGATATGAGGTAGCATGTGTGCATTTGAAAGAAAAGAACTTTTTCACTATGATATGCCCCCAAACAAGGACAAATGAATGGAAATAAAAAACATGACCAAAAGAGCACAAAGGAATATAATAACTTTGGGATTAGTATGAATATGTGATAAATCATGTATATAAAGAATAATTGTAATGAATTTAAACCATTCCCAAAAGGTAGTAAAACTATGAGAATAATATAAGAAGAGAACATAAGATAAATGAACAAACTTATTTTTGGGACAACACTATAGAGACCCCAACAAGATAGATAGTTTTCACTACTATGCATCATCCCCAAGTAGACAACACAAATGAAATTTTACAAAAATAACACATGCATGCCAGAAAATATATATGCTAGATAGAAGAATTGAAATACAAATAGAATAATTTCATGACATGTTTGACCTCTTTATCACCTTGTGTTAATGGAGAAAAAAATATTTTCTAAAGAAATCTAAAAATAATATATAACAAGTAGCACATCACGAGGAAAACACATTACAAACAATATAACACAAAAAAGAATCCACCAAACAAGAGGATCTATTCAAGAATATCATCTACCTATTGGTCCTACTAAGAGGGAGGGGATGGGGGGGGGGATAAATAAGACAACCCAAAATTAAACTCTTAAAACTCAACTCACTGGTTCACTCAGTAAGTACTGAATACAGTAAATAACCAATTCACCAAATAATATAAGCAGCAATCAATCATTCAAACTTAGCAACATCAGGTTAAATCATTCACATGATATAACTTAATGACACATGATTTAATGAGGAAACCCAATTTGGGAAAAACCTCTATGGGAATTATAACCCACAATAAAAATTTACCCTTCTAAAGTACATTTTGTTAAAAACTTATCCTGTTAAAGATTACAAACACATTTTCTAGATGAGACCTTATTAGGGGATTTACCTCAAATCTATTAGGATCTTCACCTTGTTAGGAGTGGCCTTGTTAGGGGTCTTCAAACACTCTTTTGGAATGTCACCTAATCCTAGGTTTTACAAATAGGATGGTTAAATCCACTCGGTTAAGAGATTTCTCTGTTACAAATATTAGTAAGCAATAGTAAAATTTTATATGTAAAAATTAGCAACTCACTATGCTTCGATAAAATACTTCATGCTCAATTGAATACTAGCATCTCATACTCCATTGATCTCTTTCTCAGACTGTAGATTCTTCAATCTATCTTTCTCTATTCTACTCGGTAAATGTTGTTCTTCAGCTTCTTTCCTTCATTTTCAATTCGCTAGTTTTCTTACACTGTGTGTAATTCTCATTCCTTATATAAACATACTTTTGCATCTTAATATCCTTAATTTTATTTTCCTTTCTTTGTGCTCAGTCATTCGATCATCTTCTTCATATTTCTCAGCTCGGTAAACCAAATCACTTTTACCTCGAAACTTGTAACTTTTCTTGGAACTTTCACTTTTATGTTTAACTGCTTGATCTACGCCTTAGATCTTCACATTGAATTTTATCATTCATATATCTTGTAAAAAACTTCATTTAATTCATTCCTCATCTAGCTCATCATTACTTCACATTAAATTTGAATTCATCATCATTTAATATCAGTATACTGTACTTGCTAAAACTTGCTTTGCAACTTGATAACTGCCTTCATCACTGCTTTGTGTCTAACTTGTTCTTGGTTCTTGGTGCTCAATAACTGTAACCGACTTGCATAAGATTCTACCAACTGACTCAATCTAGCTTGATAAAGTATCTCTTTTAGTTATAAATTAATTCATGTTAGTTCTCAACTTGATAAATCAAATGTACCAATTTGATAATGTCCAATATATAGTAGAAAACAACTATAACATCATAATCTCATCATTGTATGATCTTTATTTTTCACCCATTTAACTTCTCCTCTTAAGATATGGTAATACAATAAAAATCAATTAATCAATTTCTTGACATCAATGAAAAAACAACAACTGATCTAACCATTTCTATAATCATGATACTCAGTATCACTTGGTTTTCATCATCTTCATCAGATATTCATCAGTTAATAAAAAATCTCCCTCTTTGGCATTGATGACAATAACTATAACAGTGTTATAACAATTGATGATGGCAGATCTCAAATACATAATTGTACTCCCTCCGAGTTGATAGATCTATTTCCACTTTGATCTCTCTAATCTCAATCTCCCTCTTGGATAAATATTCTATTTCTGTAACATACATTTTGAATCTCCTTCATGAGTAAATATTAGCAATTCATTCTTCTTCCTCAATATCTATCTGTTGATAAATGTCATCAATTTCTCTGTAGATAGATGTCATTAATTTTTTATTCTCCCTCTTTGACAACAACGCCAAAAATTCATACTCCTAAAAAATGGTTTTAGTAGTGGATTATACCTGACATGAACTCATAAAAATTTATAATAAAAAATATTTTCACAACTTCAGGAATCACCTAAAGTGTGTCATGCTAACATCAATTTAGAAATAGATATTAGAATGAAATATAGAATTGACGCACCATGCCTCATGCTCCTTAGTGAACATTAGATAGGGGAAGAACCCCTAATTTACCTCTTAGATATTCAAAATCATCCTTAGGTAGTGGATTACTAAATATATCATCCTATTGTTCCTTTGAATTCACATATTCTAATTTCACATTCTTCTCTTGAACTTTCTCTCTCATGTATTGATACTTGATAGAAATGTGCTTGGCCTTTGAATGCAGAACCAAGTTCTTTGATATGTTAATAGCACTTGTAATATCACACAAAATAGTAACCGTATTTGTGATCTCTTCTTCCATACCTTCAAGTAATTTCTTAAACCATACTATGTTTGCATAATTCATAGTAGCATTGACATATTCAACCTCAGAAGTAGACTGTGAAATACGAATTTGTTTCTTGCTTAGCCATGTAACCAATCTTTCACCTAGAAAGAATGAGCCTCCACTAGTACTTTTTTTGTCATCAACATTTCCAGTGCAATCTGCATTAGTGTATACTTGAAGATCAAAAGTACCTCCTGTTAGTTCCTTTTCTTGCTAACATAAAAATACTCTCAAAGAGCTTTCTCTATTTATCCCAGACACTGACCAAGAAAGATACAAAATGATAGAAATAGGGTTTTTAAACCCTCTGCACTTTGAGCTCCATAAACTTGGGCAGGAATACCCTTCCAACTTAGAATAATCAAATCACTAAATTATCCTAGTAGAATGTGAATAAGAATTACAGGGATTGACCACTGTAACATTTATTGAATAGACCAAACATAAAAGTAAAGATCAATTTTTATAGTGATAGTCACTTAATTCAATGGAAAATAGACCAGTGCCTAATTCTAGGGTATGGAGTCACTATTGCATAGCTTTAACCCTTTTGATCATGAACAGAAATTTAAGACAACTATAGAATCTGACATAAACATAGGTATACCTTATATATCTATCCTCACACATACAACAAATTAATTCATCAAATTCATTATAAACCCTGAATCTTACTGAAAATAATCCTAAGGCAATTTTAATCTTTCCTTGAAAGAACCCTAAAATTATTTCAAACTCTGCCTAACAGATGTATAAATTGAACATTCCTTGAGAATTCAATTTACATAAAATTCAAAAAACCATAATAAAGACAAAATACTCATCATATGTTTCAGAAACTATTGATGGATTTTATTTTGTATTCATAATCATAATTAATAATACATTCAACAGTAATTTTAGAACCCTAATAATGTATTGGTCTTAAACCAGAGTTTGTACATTTAAACTTGTACTTCCAAATGAAAAATGGCTATCTCCTTCCCAGTAGTCTTGGAATCCTTTTATAACTAAGGATGCAACAAGCTACAGACTACATGGGAAATATTTACAAAATCTTTTCAACAACAATTTTGTAGTTAACATAAAAACAAAAGTTGTAACAGAAAACATGTGCCAAAATTTGGCGAAGTCTGAACAAGGTTTGTTGTTTCAGTTTGAAAATATCCTCTTCATCCTTTTAGCTTTGCTTCCCACATATTCACCTCTTTGGTGGTGGTCCAATCAAAGGTATTTTCTTGCTCCATCTTGGCAACAGCCTCTGTCCACCTGGAATCAATGGTTTTTCTAGCCTCTGACACAAACTTTTCCATATCTCTCTCAACATTGAAGAGGTTTTCAATGAGTTCATTGCAATATTCAGCATTGACATCCTTCTCTAGGCATTGCTTCATCTCCTCATTCATAAATATCCTGTCAAATCCATCTGTCTAGTCAGATTATGGCTTCAGAATGCCAGCTTCATCATATATTCTTGGGACCAGGGGAGGGCATTGGTCACCAAACAGTTGCAATTTATTGTTTATTAAGTTAGCCTTACCATTGAAGAAGCCATATATATTATTCACCTCATTGATCATTTCAATAGTATCTTATTTTATCAGGTAAGTCATCACTGTATAACATGGTTGTCTTCAATTTTCCCATCAGCATGTCTCTTCCTGACCAAGTGTTAAATGTGGGCTCCAAGAATGTCATAGGTTCAGTAGCTATCTTTGATGCTTCTTGCAATGAGACATACAGTGTATACACTGTGTCAGTCTTCTACTTCAAAACATCAATTCAATGTTGAAGTATGGGCAATATACTAGACATGATATTTATGCTCTGTCCTTGTGACAATTCCTTAGACTGGCCTTCTGCCATTGCTGAATCTTCTTTTGCCTCTGTGACAGCATCTGTTTCAATTTTTGGTATTTCCTGAGGGACAAGAGTCTTCTCTCTTTTACTCTCCACTAATTCCTCCTTCAACTTTGCAATCTCCTCCTCCAATGTGTGGTTATGAACCACCACCTCTTCATGCTTTTTTGCTAAGGCCATCATCTGGCTAAAAGTTGTTTCATACCTTTTAGATATATCATCAACCTTTGCTAGGTTCATGAAAGACACTTGGGTCATCAACTAAGCTATCTCAGTGTCTGTAGTGTTTCGTAGATTCCAAATCATCCTGTCTGATCTTTTTTCCTCTCTTATGGTCATGACTAGGGGATTTTATGTAGCAGGGGCCAATGACCAAATAGCTAAAGTCTTAGATTTAGGATCAAACCCTAATCCTTTCAATACCTCATGAATTTCAAACTTTATTTTCATTAGGGGGTCTTCTTGCCTCCTAATTTGGTCAATGATGAAAGTGGAATGTAAGTCCCAATCTGGCATAAACAGCACCACATTGTTCTACACCAACAGTCCTTCTTGATCCACAGTAATCAGCTTACTCTCAAGATCATAATCCTAGAGTGTCTTCACAATTTCCTCATTCTTATCTTCTTGACCTTCTCCTGTGATCAGGTTCTACCTTAGATCCTTCTGCTTCATTTTGATCAAGAAGCTCTTGAATTCATTAGATTTTATGAATTCATCATATTTCATGAATTCACTTTCCATAATTACTCTCTCATCAATTTCTCCTAATAATACCATTTGATTATCCCCTTGACCTTCAACCTGGGGTTCCTTTTTCATTTGTCTTTTGAGCCTCTTGAAATATTTTCCATGCTCTATTATTATATCCTTGATCAACTTCTTCCTATCCTACCCCTTCTTGTGCTTTGTTTTTTGTTTTTTCTTGTGTGGCTCTCTAGCAGAGGTAGCTTCTTCACCCACCTCTTCTTCTTGGTGAATTTCTTCATGTTGTTCTTCATGTTCCTGTTGTTGTTCTTGATGTTCCTGGTCATGCAATGCAATAGGAATTGGGGATCCTTGGGATTTTGCATCTTTGACACTGAATTGTGGTACTTGTGCCATCAGTGTATCATAAGACTTGAGCATCTCCTCCATTCTCTGTAGATATGGGAGGTTAGGGAAAAAACCAGAAAAATTATTGTCTGATTCTTTCCAGTCAGCTTCTTCCCTGAGAATATTATTCCATTTCCTTCTTCTTTCCTAGACTTCATGCCTATCAAGTTTATTTCTCACAATGTCTTCATCATCCAGTGGCTCGTGATCTCTATTTTTTTTCCAAGGGGTCATAGATTTTAGAGCTATCTTCACAAACTGTTCTGGATCACAGAACCTAGCAAATTGTTGAAGACATTCTATATTTATTTAGGAAATTATTGATCAGGTCAAAAACTCTCTTCCTAATAGAGAAATCACAACCAAACCATAACCTAGGGACAAAAGTACCCTTTTTATGCCCTTCTAAAAACTCTTTGTCAACCCAAGTAATCTACCAAACAAACTCTAAGAAAGCAACTCTAAGGGGTACAAACTTAGGGAGAATGTGAGGTGGTTGTGTACAACCATATACCCTTACGATAGTAATATGATCAAAGAAGAAGAAATCACCCCAGTTGTGATTGATTGGCCAATTTGGAACAAATTGCCAAGGTCTTAAGACTCTTCTGACCTCATTTTGAAATCTTTGCCTATCAATTCCTAGTAAGTCAAAAATTGGATCCACAATCGAATTACAGAAGCATACAAAAGATAAATCTACTGATGAATTGTCTCATACCTGTGTCCACCTTTGGATTGGTGTGTTGACAACATATTTTGAATAAAACAATTCAAGCTCTTTGTCCATGGATTCCCTGTTAAAATATAGAATCATACACATTAAATGGGAATAATGCTTAAAAGTTGGTACAGGGGCATTTGACTGTATCTCTACCAATGCAACATGTATAGCCTCAACTATGTGTCCCACATAATCATAATCAGTGTTGACCTCTGGGTACTGGATATTCATGGCCATCATGAGCACATCCTGGGGTACTATTGAATCTCCATCAAAACCTAATACTCTAGTTAGGCCATATAGTGTGCATTTTATATAGTGATGAATAAAAATAAGTCAAAAGTTGGTTTGAGGTTATCTGGGACTTTCACTAAATTCCTATCCACCCTGGGCATATATCTGGGCATATAAAACTTTTTGATTAATTTCTCCCTTTTCTTATAATCTGCCTGAATTTTCTCCAACTCAATCTCTATGCATAATGCACTAGTGATCCATAAGACCTCTACTACTGATCTTCTGTCTATGGATACTAAGGTCTCTTTGTTTTTCTTTCTGATTACCCTAGCTATTGGGCAATAATTCTTAGCAAGTTCCCTGATTAGCCCTATATCCACATATATATATATATATATATATATATATA
>MU227953.1:661074-679192 GCA_018584345.1 Thuja plicata | reverse complement strand
TATATATATATATATATATCAGTATATATCAGGAAAAATCAACTTTTCCATATTTAACTCCTAGGGATTGCAAATAGGCACTGTTTTAATCCTTTTATTCCAAAAATATTGGAACAGAGTATTACTAGAAAAACTTGGAGTGACCAGGTTTCTGCATTGACATCATCTATCTCTCCATTCATCCTAGTTAGCACTTTTTGCGTTTGATGTCCCAGGCAGCAAATCAACAAACTCTTCTATGTATTTCTTTGTTGCAACCTTCTTCTTTTCAGACCCCTGTGAGGCAGTGCTAGTAGTATCTTGACTCATCTTTCCTTTTCAGAACTCACTCTCAGAAAAACAAGCTTTGTTGATTTCACAGCAAAAATCTTCAAAGCACAAATGAGAGTTGTACAGAATCAAGCTCAATCATTAATCTTTATAGCCATCAAATCGGTGTCTTGTCCACTTGAATGCCAAATTCTCACACTTTCAGTGTCATGCACTCATCTATCTTTAACTAATGCTACCATTAATTCACACTGTTTGATCCCTGCTGGAAAAGAGTACTCACTTTTCTCTTTTTTGCCTCTGTAAGCCATAAAATGAGCCACCTGTCAATTTGTCGCCAACCCATTGTACCTTGCTTATATTCAAAACTGTCCTTGCGAGTGAGAAAAAAGACCTTTCCTTCTAAGCAGTCACGCACTTGTGATCTTTTTTTTCTTTGGTTCATATGCTTCGCGACTAGGCGATGACCTAACTAGCAACCTCATCATTTGATAGTCGCGCACTCTCTATCTCTTTATGCTTTTTATTTTTACCTGAGCAAGTGAGTGGTGTTACTTTTCTTTTCATCAGTCTCAGACTCGCTGCTCAAAACTTTACTTTCTTTGACACCTTGTGAGTGAGCGATATAATATTTATTACTCAATCAATTGTCAATCGCACACTCGGTGACCTCTAACTTATCATGCTTTGCACTTAAGCGAGTGAGCAGTTCTTCAAAACAATCATACATTATTTTGTGGTCACATAGTCGCTATGGCTTTCTGATTTGTCTTTATACCTCTACAGGTGAGTGATGACTATTTTCATTATGCACTTTTACTTAGTCGCTCACTCGCAGTGCAAAATATTTTAGTTCATAAGCATTAGCAAGTGATCGATGACCTTTTTCCACTATAGTCGCATACTCACTGCTGAGATTTCATTATGAAAGAATCCTTCGTGACTAAGTGAGCGCCTTTCAATCTTCCTCATCGCACACTCGCGGGCTTGAAAAATTAACCAACACACTATCTACGAGTGAGTGATAGCCAACGTGCTTTCTTAATTGCACACCCGCTAGGGTTTTATCATTTGACTTTATCCATGGGCGAGTGGGCGATAGCCTCTTGTCTTTCTTTCATTGCGCACTCGTGAGCTTATCATTTGAAACAATGAACTATTAGCGAGTGAGCGAGAAAAAAACTAATCATTTAGTCACACACTCGTGCACTTTAAAAACACTGAGTACTTCCTATGTGATTGAGTGATAGGGACCATCTAATGATCAAAACATACTGTATCACATACTTGCATTGCACAAAATACAACAGTTAAGACTTGTGCGAGTGAGCGCTACTAAAAATATGACTTCCTCGCGCACTCGCAGGTTCAAATGATATGCATAATAACTTAGCCCAAGTGAGCGACTAGACCTTTCCTTTTACTTCACTTTCTCAGTCACAGACCAAAAAGTGAAAGACCTAAGACCACCATGACTGCGTGATACATGAAAACTTGACTCATCACTAACTTGTTGACCCTTTTAACATAGAACTTGATCCCTCATGAGTGAGTGACATACAAAACACTTTCAACTTGCTTAGTCACATACTAATAGCCTGAATTCAAAATTACATTGCCACTATGTGATTAACATAAATTAATGACCAAGTCGCTCACTCGCACACCTAACTTGACTAAACAAGACATGACTGTGACTGCACGATACACTTAAAAAGGGCTCATCACTCACTCGCACATCTAAGAAGACACTTTAAAAGATCAACGTGAGTGTGCGACTAAAGCTTAAAACAAGGCAATTTCAAAAACTTAACCATAAATTTTATTTTTGACATGCAAAGACATGGATTTTGAATCAGAAGACGCGGGAAAAATGCCAAAGCATGGAAATTTGAAAATTTTGATATGCAGTGCTAACAATGGATCTAACTGGGGAAAGTTAATTGCAAAATTGACATTAGAAGCCAAAAATCTAGGAGACAAACCACAAACTGAAACAAAATTGTACATACACACACAAAAACCACACTAAAGCAGGGAAATCTAATCTACTATGCATGGAAAAGGAACTTTACGAGAAATAATGTTTCAAGAATTGTCCATGCACTAGCAATTTTTGTACCTCACCATTAGGGTCTTCCAGAAAATAAGAATCTTGACCATGAAATTCCTGAACTACAAAGGGACCCATCCATAGTGATTCAAATTTACCATGTTTGCCCTTTTCTTCTTTTCTAGCATTCCACTACAATACCATATCATTTATCTGAGATTTTCTTTCAGTTTCTCTTTTATCAAATAGGTACTTGGATTGCTATTGGATTTTCATGTTTATTTTGTGTGCCTCTGCTCTTATTTCTTCTAGTTCCACCAATCAGTCCATCCTCTCCATCATGGGTTCTCGTTCTTCAAACTCCTCTTCTTGCAGAAATTTGTACACAAGTAACAAATTATTAAAAGGAAATCTTGCCTGAGTTCCATAAACCATTTCAAAAGGGGACACCCCTATTTCTCTTTTCACTGTTACCCTGTCAGCCCAAAGGGCTAACCTCAATTTTGAATGCCAAGACTTTTTATTTTTCTCCAAAATGCTCTTAATGATTTTCATGATGCTTTTGTTGCTGGACTCAGCTTGTCCATTTTCTTAAGGATGATATGGTGAGGAATAAGATACAATAATTCCATAGTTTTCACAGAAATCCCTAAACTCCTCAGCCCTAAAACACATGGCATTGTCCATGATTAACTTAGTGGGCACACCAAATTTTGTCAGAATATTATCCATCAAGAAATCCATTACTACCTTACTAGTAGCTGTTTTTGATGGAATTGCCTCTATCCATTTTGTGAAATAGTTTGTAGCCACAAGAATCCAACTATGGCCTCCACTAGATTTTTTTGTAAATTCACCAATAAAATCAAGACCCCATTGGGTAAAAGGTACTTCAATAGTTAGGGGATTTAAAGGCAGAGCTCTTGAAAATTTCATCTTAGAAGAAAAAATTTGACAAGGTTCACACCTCTGTACAAACATCTAAGTATCTTTGAAAAGACATGGCCAATAATATCTAGCTCTAATTATTTTGTGATCTGTGGTCTTGGCAGAATATTCCCCCCACATACACCACTATGCATTTCACTCAAAACTGTTTCAAATTGTGATTTATCCAGACAGAGCAACAAAAATCCATCCCTATTCTTCCAAAATAAATCACCTCATATCAAGACATACCTTTGAGCCTGCAACTTCAGAGTCCTTTTTGATTAGCTGACATATGTTCTAGACATTTACAATTTTTCAGAAATAACACTACATCAGTATACCATGGCTGAAATTCTATACTAGTCAAATTCATGTTTACAATCTGTACATCATTGACTTGAGCCAACACCATGTTTGTGTTAGTCATTAGCTTGGCAGAACCCAAACCCCTTACCAATTTGGTGACTTGAATTTCCAAATTGAATTCTTGGATGCGGTTGATCCATCTACACCTTTTTCTAGTAACTTCAGACTGAGACAATATATATTTCACTGTAGCATATGGAACATAAGCAATTATCTTTACACAAACTAAATAAGGTCTAAAAACCTTGACTGCCTTGACCAATGCATATGCTTGTTTCTCCATTGTCTCATAATTAAGTTCTTCTGCTTGCAAAGACTTACTAAAAAATGCTATGGGATGATCAAAACCTTCATCATCCTTCTGCAAAAGTACTGCAGCAATTGTATGGAATGAAGAAAAAGAAAATATAGAAAAAGGCTTTTCATAATTTGGAGATCTTAATACAGGTTCTTGCTGAATAGCTTTCTTTATCTCATCAAAAGATGACTGAGCATCCTTATCCCATTCAAATTTAGCAATTTTCTTTAATAATTTAACAATGGGCTTTACTATCTCAGCAAAGTTCGCTATGAATCTCCTCACAAAATTAACTTTCCCAAGGAAAGACTGAACACCTTTGATATTTTTTGGGGGCAAGAGCTTGTTAATGGCTTTCACCCTTTCAGGATCAATCCTGACACCTTCTTTGGACACTATATGCCCCAATAATTTACCTTATATCACAGCAAAGTGACACTTCTTTGGATTTAATGAAATCCCATACTCCAAGGCTTTAGTAAAAATATTCTCCAAGTGCTTACAATGATCCTCAACCTTTTGGGAATATGCAGTTAAATCATCTTGGTACACCACCATAATTATATTTACAAACTCCTTAAAAGCCACATCCATGGCTCTTTGGAAAGTAGCCCCTGCATTTCTCAGGCCAAATGGCATTCTCACATAGACATATGTACCCCATGGGGTAGTAAAAGCTATCTTTAATTGTTTAGATTCTTGGACCAACACCTGGTTATAACCAGAAAAACCATACATCATAGATAAAAGCTCACTACCAGTTACTCTTTGTAGCATTGCCTCCATGTTTGGCAAAAAATAATTATCTTTTAATGAGGCTACATTAAGGTTCCTAAAATCAACACATAGCCTGATGTCTCCATTTTTCTTTCTGATTGGGACTAAATTGGACACCCAAGAAGAATGTCTGATTGGTTTTATTATCCCAGCCTCTCTGAGTTTTATCAATTCTTGTTGCATTTAGGGGGCCAGCAAAGGATGGATTGGCCTCTATTTTTCTCTAAAATGCTTAATATCATCTTTTAATGGGATTTCATGTTAAAATAGATCTTCTCTATAAGCCTTAAGTTCTTCATAAGACCAAGCAAAAACATGTTTGATTCTTTTCAGCAAGCTAATCAAATTTTTCCTCACATGAGGAGCCAATTTCTTTCCAATATATACAATCCTAGGATCACACTCTGATTCCAAGTTTACCTCCTCAAATTCATCCAACTTGACTATATTTTTTTTTCACATATGACTATCATTGTCAGTAAACAGTCCCTCCAATTGAGTTAGTCCTTTAGGGATTTCATTTGTCTGTAATTGCAAAATTTCATTTCCAAATATAGTTTCTTTTCCATCAATAGTTTCTATCAAATTATTACAGTCAATGATTTACCCTTCATAATTATCCACACATTGAATGAAATTAAGAATATCCTCGTCGCTTTCAAAGACTTTCCAATTGTATACATTATTAGGAATGGAAGGCCTGGTTTTGGTTTCCGCTATAGATACTCCTGCTAGCATTAGATCATCATTTTTCAGGGCCACATTAGCCAAAAAATCTGCCATGATGTTCTTAGATCTCTCTATCCAATCGATGGAAAATGCATCAAAAAATTTAATTTTATCCCATACAGCATGCTTATATTGTTTTAGCCTATCATTTTTAGCAACATATATTGATCTAATTTGGGAAATAGCTAGCTCTAAATCACCAAAAACTCTTAATAACTTAATTCCATGCTTGATTGCTATTTCTAATCCCAGTAACAATGCCTCATACTTAGTTGTATTGTTTGTACATTGAAAGGACAACAAGAATGAGTATTTAAAAGTAATACCTAATGGAGAGACAAATAGTACACCATCTCCTGACCCTTCTCTAGAGCATGCTCCATCAAAATACATCTGCCACAGTCCATACTATTGCAATTTTAATTCTTCTATCATGGGATCTATGTTCTTCAATTGTGGTTGAATCTTTTCAACCTTGAAATTATGCATATCTACATCCACAAAGAAATTTATCATGTTTGGTTCAATTTTTTCATCATAAATAGGAGATCTGGGCTCCCTCAATAATTTTTCTTCTTTCCCATTTACAAAAATAGTAGCAAAAGACAAATCCAATTGTACATGTCCTCCAATGGCTGCATCACACTATCTTGATAAAAGGATGTCATAATGGGGTGGTGAATCCACAACCACAACATCTATTTTAAAAGTGACCTCAGGGTAGGCAGCAAGTTTCACCTCTAATCCTTGTAAATTTCCCACTACAGGCACTTTCCTATTTTCCATGGCATAAAATTTACCATAAGTAGTGTCCACCTTTAAACCCAATTGCTTCATGACAGTGTAAGTCATCACATTAACATCAGCCCCTGAATCCATCATACAATTTTTTAATAGCATATTATTTGTGAGAAGTGTTACATAAAAAGTATCAATCTGATATGGCTCTTGGACAATTATATTTCCTAGATAGTTTGGGATTTTACCATTTTCTTCTTGCTCACCTTTCAATTCATCATTCAAATCAGTCTTATCACGCGTACCAGGAAAATCAGATAATAATGAGAAGGATGCTTCTCGGTGCTCTTTGATTTTAAACATCTCAAGCAAAGGGACAAAGACTTTCATCTGAGATAAGACTTGCTTCATATTAAAAGATGGGAAACTCATGACATTGTCAGAAGATATTCTACCTTTACTCTCCTTTAACTGTCTCATTTCTTGTTCATGAGTAGGGGTAGCTTTATTTTCTTTAACTAGATTGTCCTTCAATTCACCTTGTGTAGATTCCTCCCTTATGACTTCTATGATAATAGGTGAATTGGGTTGTTCCCCACTTTGATCAACCTTTCTATTCCTAAGCTGATATGAACTTCTTGCCTATGTCACAGCAAAAATAGTTATAAATCTTATCTCCTCATAATTAGGCATTCCAAATTGAAAATGTTCTAACTTAGTGCTTGTATTATTTACTGTGATTGGAATTTTTTCTTGTGGCTCTTCCTCTGAGCTACCATTTTCATTTTCAACAGTAAGTGCACACATGTTTATTACAGGTTTGTTCTCACTATGGCTTTCTTGTGTTCCAATGTTTTCACTTTGCTCCACCATACCCTGAGCTACTGCACATTGATAAGGGGAATGAGGAATATTGCAGGTCATGCACTAAGGAGTGTTTTCCACATTATATGCATTGTTTTTTTTCAATGGATCAGAGATGTCTTTGTTCTTAGGATCAGTTTGTTCTTCTAACACAAGTTTTCCATCCTTCCACTCAGTTTCATAAGGAAAATCTTGTAGCCTATAAGGCTTATCTTGCCTTTGGTATTGTGGCCTATTATTTTGAAACCCCTTTTCATTGTTGTCTACCTTAGCATCAAGATATTTCACCACACTTACCAATGTTTCGATCTTATCTTCTTCCTTGGGATTTTTATTTGACTATGTTTTGTACTCTTTCCAGAGTCTACTATCATCCTATTTTCCAAGCTTTCCAAAAGCTCTTCTATTGATTTCTATGTTTATGGCCAATTTGTATGCATCTCTCATAGTCTAAGGATCTTTATCTCTGAATAGATAAGCAGTCTTCCCATCTAAAGCATTACATTAGGTTGTAACACATACATTTTCATCCAGTCTCAATACTTGGAACAACTTATACATAGCCTTTTGAAACCTAACATTGAATTCAGCTATGTCTTCATCAGAAAACTTTTTCAAACTGTTGAATTCATTTAACATAAAGCCAGAATTTATTTTGTCACCATACTATTCTTTGAAACTTCTAACAAATTCATCCCAAGAATAGATACTATGATCAGGAAACCCTCGGTACCAGTCTCTTGCATCTTCAATTAGTGATTGCACAAACAATTTCATCACAGTATCTTCATCTCCAATATCATAATCATTCATTGTATCTGAAAAGACTTTTAGATGCTCTTCACCAGTTATGGCATTATTCCCACTAAATTTGGGAATCTTATCTCTGACCTCATTAGGAATAGGGTTTGGTTGACCAGGGATACCATCAAATTTTTTTTTCCTATATCTCTCAATGAATAGGTCTTCTCTGAAAATTAGTAGCAATATTTTGGTCATTGTTACCAATGCTTACATTGTGTTGACCACCAGTATTATTCAATCCACTCCCCCTGGTTGTGATGCAACTCTTTGAGCTGCGCCATATGTCTGGGTATTTGTATTACCACTAGTATTCCCAATATTAGAGGTATTTACAGGCATGGCTCGAGTGACATTTTTTAAATTGGTACAAACTGGAGAACTTAAGAAAGCAATCTTTGTTTTAATCTCTGCAGCATCAGCTTCTAATTTTTCCCTTTCCAACTATTTTGCAATATCATCTTTGGCCTTTCTAGCCCTTTCCAACTCCATATCAATTGAGAACATATCCTGAGACATACCCTCTTCAACCTTAGGCTCAGAAAATATAATGTCAGTGAGCTTTTGTTTTCCCTTATCAATCTTTGTTTGTCTAACATTAGTTGTTGATACATTTTGTGTAGATATTTGAGACTTAGGAGGCTTTTGACTTTCATAATTAATGACTTGCCTCACCACAAGGCCAGTATCAATGGAATAATTTTTCTTAAGAAAGTGTTCTCTTTCTTGGCATTCTTTTCTTAGGGTATCCACATTCTCCAAAAAGTTCTTTATTCAAACCATGAAATCCCTCATTTGCACCCTAAGCTGCCAATTTTAGTTGAGCAACTCACGTCTTCAAATTTTCTCTTTCAGTGATGGCATTTATAATTTGTTCCTCTCTAGCATCATCATTCTTCTGCTTGATAATCAAGAGTTCATCTAATTCCCTCTTCAAAAGTTCATTATCTCTGAGGACTCCTTCAATATCAGAACTGGAAGAATCATAGATATTCATTAGATTATCTCCCTTTTGGTCTTCAACTTGTTCATAAGGGATACCCTAGAAATAGGATGATGTCTCCCCCTTTTCTTGATACACATTCTTTGGTCTAGGGTTAAATATATCCTCAAAGTAACCAGTAGCGTTAGACTCAGGATTCAAAGGTTCATTTATTTATTTCTCAGGAATAGTACCTAAGGACTGACCAAGACCTACAGTTCTAGGCTTCCAAGAGGTGTTATTATAAGATTCTCCCTTCCTAGAATGGTTCCTTCTATAGTTTTTAGAAACATCACTCTCTGATGTTGCTTGAGAGTGATTCTTTGTGTTTTCTTTTGGATTCCTCATTTTGTCCAAAATGAAATCTCACATACTTGATCTGTTAATGTTCCCCTTAAAAAAACTATAACCAATAACTCAGAGTCACCAACCAAAAAAATTGGGAATAAAATAATGAAAATTTACTTTGGCAATGATATTTGAGGATATGATTCAATAAAGTGCATTACACAACTTGTGATTTCAAAAAAATAGACTTCAACGAATCCATATATATGAAATATTATCTTCAGACTAACCTTTCACACATTCCTTGATATAATTCCCCAATAGAGTCGCCATTTTCTGTTAGTTCATTTTCTTGCTGACATAAAAATACTCTCAAAGATCTTACTCTATTTATCCCAGACACTGACCAAGCAAGATACAGAATGAGAGAAACATGGTTTCTAAACTCTCTACACTTTGAGCTCCATAAAATCAGGCAGGAATACCCTTCCAACTTAGAATAATCAAATCACTAAATTATCCTAGTAGAACATGAATGGAATTACAGGGATTGACCACTATAACATTTATTGAACAGACCAAACATAAAAGTAAAGATCAATTTTGATAGTGATAGTCACCTAATTCAATGAAAAATAGACCATTGCCTAATTCTAGGGTATGGAGTCACTATTGCATAGCTTTAACCCTTTTGCTCATGAACAGAAATTTAAGACAACTACAGAATCTGACATAAACATAGGTATACCTTATATATCTATCCTCACACATACAACAAATTAATTCATCAAATTCATTATAAACCCTGAATCTTACTGAAAATAATCCTAAGGAAATTTTAATCTTTCCTTGAAAGAACCCTAAAACTATTTCAAAATCTGCCTAACAGATGTATAAATTGAACATTCCTTGAGCATTCAATTTACATAAAATTTAGAAAACCATAATGAAGACAAAATACTCATCATATGTTTTAGAAACTATTGATGATTTTATTTTGTATTCATAATCATAATTACTAATACATTCAACAGTAATTTCAGAAACCTAATAATGTATTGGTCTTAAACCAGAGTTTGTACATTTAAACTTGTACTTCCAAATGAAAAATGGCTATCTCCTTCCCAGTATTCTTGGAATCCTTTTATAACTAAGGATGAAACAAGCTATGGACTACATGGGAAATATTTACAAAAAAATTTCAACAAAAATTTTGCAATTATTATAAAAACAAAATTTGTAACAAAAAATAGGTGGCAAAAGTTGGCAAAGTCTGAACAAGGTTTGTTGTTGCAGTTTGACAATATCCTCTTCATCCTTTCAACTTTGCTTCCCACCTGTTCACCTCTTTGGTGGTGGGCCAATCAAAGGTCTTTTCTTGCTCCAGCTTGGCAACAACCTCTGTCCACCTGGCATCAATGGTTTTTCTAGCCTCTGACACAAACTTTGCCATATCTCTCTCAACCTTGAAGAGGTTTTCAATTAGGGCCCGTTTGGTTGGGGAATTGAAAAATAATTCAAATCATGGTTATCTATACCCTGGTTATGCAAACCCCGGTTATGCTTTTTTGGGACTGTTTGGTTGCCCTGGAAGATGGATTTGTAAATCCACATTCCAACAGTTAAATCGACGCAGTGCTCCAGACCCGACAAGATATATAAACCAATTTAATCATGCAAACCTTGGAGTGCACTGGACCCGACGGCGAAGTTAAAATGGCTTTAATCTCTATGAAAACCATGGAGATGAAATTCATTCCACCTTTTCAGTAGGAATTTGGACATCCACATTTTTTCACAAATGGGGATTTGCAAATCCGTATTCGCATTCAATTTAGAGGTCACCAAACAAGGAATTGCACCCCATAACCGGGTTATGGGCTGCAACCAAACGGGCCCTTATTTCATTGCAATATTCAGCATTGAAATCCTTCTCTAGGTGTTGCTTCATATCATCACTCATAAATATCCCGTCAAATCCATCTTTCCAGTCGAATTGTGGCTTCAGAATGCCAACTTCATCATATATTTTTGGGATCAGGGGAAGGCATTGGCCACCAAACAGTTGCAATTTATTGTTTATTAAGTTAGCCTTACCATTGAAGAAGCCATATATATTATTCACCTCATTGATCATTTCAATAGTATCTGTGATTTTATCAGGAAAGTCATCACTATATAACATGGTTGTCTTCAATTTATCCATCAGCCTGTCTCTTCCTGACCAAGTCTTAAATGTGGGCTCCAAGAATGTCATATCTTAAGCAGCTATCTTTGATGCTTCTTGCAATGAGCCATACAGTGTATACACTATGTTAGTCTTCTACTTCAAAACATCAATTCGATGTTGAAGTATGGGAAATATGATAGACATGATATTTATGCTCTGTCCCTGTGACAATTCCTTGGACTTGCCTTCTGTCATTGTTGAATCTTCTTTTGCCTCTATGTCAACATCCATTTCAATTTTTGGTATTTCCTGAGGGACTAGAGACTTCTCTCTTTTACTCTCCACTAATTCCTCCTTCAACTTTGCAATCTCCTCCTCCAATGTGTGGTTATGAAACACAACCTCTTCATGATTTTTTTCTAAGGCCATCATCTGGCTAAAAGTTGTTTCATACCTTTTAGATAGATCATCAACCTTTTCTAGGTTCATGAAAGACACTTGGGTCATCAACTGAGCTATCTCAGTGTTTGTAGTGTTTTGTAGATTCCAAATCATCATGTTTTCTCTTTTTTCCTCTCTTATGGTCATGACTAGGGGCTTTTGTGTAGCAGGACCAATGACCAAATAGCTAAAGTCTTAGATTTCAGATCAAACCCTGATCCTTTCAATACCTCATGAATTTCAAGCTCTATTTTCATTAGGGGGTCTTCTTGCCTCCTGATTTAGTCAATGATGAAAGTGGACTGTAAGTCCCAATCTGGCATTAACAGCACCTCACTGTTCTACACCAACAGTCTTTCTTGATCCATAGTAATCAACTCACTCTCAGGATCATAATCCTGGAGTGTCTTCACAATTTCCTCATTCTTTTCTTCTTGACCTTCTCCTATGATCAGGTTTTGCCTTAGATCCTTCTGCTTCATTTTGATCAAGAATCTCTTGAATTCATCACATTTTATGAATTCATCATCTTTCATGAATTCAGTTGCCATCATTACTCTCTCATCAGTTTCTCTGAGTAATACCATTTGATTATCCCCTTGACCTTCAACCTGGGGTTCCTTTTTCATGTGTCTTTTGAGCCTCCTGAAATATTTTTCATGCTCTATTATTATATCCTTGGCCATCTTCTTCCTATCTTGCCCCTTCTTGTGCTTTGTTTTTTGTTTTTTCTTGGGTGGCGGTCTAGCAGAGGTAGCTTCTTCACCCACCTCTTCTTCTTCTTGGTGAATTTCTTATTGTTGTTCTTCATCTTCTTGTTATTGTTCTTGATTTTCCTGGTCATGCAATCCAATAGGAATTGGGGATCCTTGGGATTGTGCATCTTCAACACTGAATTGTGGTACTTGTGCCATCAGTGTATCATAAGACTTGAGCATCTCCTCCATTCTCTGTGGATATGGGAGGTCAAGGAAAAAACTAGAAAAATTCTTGTCTGATTCCTTCCAGTCAGCTTCTACCCTGAGAAGATTATTCTATTTCCTTCTTCTTTCCTAGACTTCATGCCTATCCAGTTTATTTCTCACAATGTCTTTTTAATCCAGTGGCTCATGATCTCTAATTTTTTGCCAAGGGGTCATAGATTTTAGAGCTATCTTCACAAACTATTCTGGATCACATAACCTAGCAATTGCTAGAGACGTTCTATATTTCTTTAGGAAATTATTGATCAGGTCAAAAACTCTCTTCCCAATAGAGAAATCACAACCAACCCATAACCTAGGGGCAAAAGTACCCTTTTTATGCCCTTCTAAAAACTCTTTGTCAACCCAAGTAATCTGCCAAACAAACTCTAAGAAAGCAACTCTAAGGGGTACAAACTTAGGGAGAATGTGAGGTGGTTGTGTACAACCATATACCATTATGATAGTAATATGATCACAGAAGAAGAAATCACCCTAGTTGTGAGTAATTGGCCAATTTGGAACAAATTGCCAAGGTCTTAAGACTCTTCTGACCTCATTTGGAAATCTTTGCCTATCAGTTCCTAGTAAGTCAAAAATTGGATCCACAATCCAATTACAGAAGCATACAAAAGATGAATTTACTGATGAATTGTCCCATACATGTGTCCACCTTTGGATTGGTGCATTGACACCATATTCTGAAACAAAAAATTCAAGCTCTTTGTCCATGGATTCCCTGTTAAAATATAGAATCATACACATTAAATGGGAATAATGCTTAAAATTTGGTACAGGGGCATCTGACTGTATCTCTACCAATGCAGCATGTATAGCCTCAACTATGTATCCCACATAATCATAATCAGTGTTGACCTCCGGTTGTTGGATAGTCATGGCCATCATTAGCACATCCTGGAGTACTGTTGAATCTCCATCAAAACCTAATACTCTAGTTAGGCCATATACTGTGCATTTTATATAGTGGTGAAAAAGGGATAAGTCAAAAGGTGGTTTGAGGTTATATGGGACTTTCACTAAATTCCTATCCACCCTAGGCATATATCTAGGCATATAAAACTTTTTGATTAATTTCTCCCTTTTCTTATAATCTGCCTAAATTTTCTCCAGCTCAATCTCTGTGCACAATGCACCAGTGATCCCAAAGACCTCTGCTACTGATCTCCTGTCTATGGATACTAAGGTCTCTTTGTTTTTATTTCTGATTACCCTAGCTATTGGGCAATAATTCCCACCAAGTTCCCTGATTAACCCTATATCCACATATATATCAGGCACAATCAAATTTTCCATATTTAACTCCCAAGGATTGCAAATAGGTACTATTTTAATCCTATTATTTTAAAAATAATGGAACAGAGTATTACCAAAGAAATTTGGAGTGACCGGGTTTCTGCATTAACACCATCTATCTCTCCATTCATCCCAGTTAGCACTGTTTGCATTTGATGTCCCAGGAAGAAACTTCTTCTATATATTTCTTTGTTGCAACCTTCTTCTTTTTAGATCCCTGTGAGGCAGCGCTAGTAGTAGCTTGACTCATCTTTCCTTTTTATAGTTCACTCTTAGAAAAACAAGCTCTGTTGATTTCACAAAAAAAATCTTCAAAGCACAAATGAGAGTTGTACAGAATCAAGCTCAATCATTTATCTTTATAGCCATTAAATAGGTGTCTTTTCCACTTGAATGCCAAATTCTCACACTTGCAGTGTCATGCAATCATCTCTCTATAACTAATGCTACCATTAATTCACACTATTTGATCCCTTTTGGAAAGAGTACTCACTTTTCTCTTTTTTTCCTTCGTAAGCCATAAAATGAGCCACCTGTCAATTTGTCGCCAACCCGCTATACCTTTCTTATATTCAAAATTGTCCTTGCAAGTGAGAGACAAGACCTTTCCTTCTAAGCAGTCACGCACTTGTGATCTATTTTCTCTTTGGTTCACATGCTTCGCGACTAGGCGATGACCTAACTGGAAACCTCATCATTTGATAGTCTCCTGCTCGCTATCTCTTTATGCTTTGTATTATTATGTGATCGAGTGAGTGGTGTTACTTTTCTTTTCATCAGTCATAGACTCGCTACTCAAAACTTTACTTTCTTTGACACCTTGTGAGTGAGCGATATAATCTTTATTACTCAATCACTTCTCAATCGCACACTCGCTGACCTATAACTTATCATGCTTTGCACTTGAGCGAGTGAGCAGTTCTTCAAAACAATCATACATTATTTTGTGGTCGCACAGTCGCTATGGCTTTCTGATTTGTCTTTATACCTCTATGGGTGAGCAATGACTATTTTCATTATGCACTTTTACTTAGTCGCTCACTCATGCTGCAAAATATTCTAGTTCATAAGAATTAACGAGTGAGCGATGACCTTTTTCCACCATAGTCGCATACTCATTACTGAGATTTCATTATGAAAGAATCCTTCGTGACTGAGCAAGCGACTTTCAATCTTCCTCATCGTGCACTCGTAGGATTGAAAATGTAACCAACACACTATCTATGAGTGAGCAATAGCCAACGTGCTTTCTTAATCACACATCTGCTAGGGTTTTCTCATTTGACTTTATTCATGGGTGAGTGGGTGGTAGCCTCTTGTCTTTCTTTCATCGCGCACTCGTGAGCTTATAATTTGAAACAACAAACCATTGGGGAGTGAGAAAGAACAAAAATGATCATTTAGTCACACACTCACACACTTTAAAAACAATGAGTACTTCCTATGTGACTGAGCGACAGGGACCATCTGATGATCAAAACATACTGTATTGCATACTCGCACTGCACACAAATTACAACAGTTAAGACTCGCGCGAGTGAGTGCTACTAAAATAATGACTTCCTCATGCACTCATGGGTTCAAATGATATGCATAATAACTTAGCCCGAGTGAGTGACTAGACCTTTCCTTTTACATCACTTGCTCAAACGCATACCAAAAAGTGAAAGACCTAAGACCACCGCAACTGCGCGATACATGAAAACTTGACTCATCGCTGACTCACTGAACCTTTTAACATAGAACTTGATCCCTTGCGAGTGAGTGACATACAAAAAACTTCCAACTCACTCAATCACATACTAATAGCCTAACTTCAAAATTACATTGCGACTACGCAATTAACACAAATTAACGACCAAGTCGCTCACTCGCACACCTAACTTGACTAAACAAGACATGATTGCGACTACGCAATACACTTAAAAAAGGCTCATCGCTCACTCGTGCATCTAACAAGACACTTTAAAAGATCATCAAGGGTGTGTGACTAAAGCTTAAAATAAGGCAATTTGAAGCATGGAAATTTGAAAATTTTGATATGCAGTGCTAACACCTCCTTTCTTGTATAGTAAACCAAACTCTTTAGTTCCTTTAGATATCTCAAAATTCCTACTGCAGACATATGTGTTTCCTTAGGATTAGAAGAAAATCTTGCAACAATCCCAACAACATGTGCTATATCAGGTCTTCTATGAAAAAAATACTACAATTTACCAATAATGGATCGGTAAAGAGTATTACCCACCTCTTGCATTTCATCCTCTTTATATAATTTACATCTAGTAACAGTTAGTGTTCCAACAGGTTTGGAATCTTCCATACCAAAAGTTTTAAGAATCTCTTTCTTATACTTGCCTTGTGTAATATAGATTCCTCCTGTAACTTTATGTATTTGTAGACCTAGAAAGACCTTAATATCTCTGATCATTGACATCTCAAACTCTTTTCTCATTTCATCATAAAATCCTTTACATAAACTGTCATTTCCTCCAAATATAATATCATCAAAAAAAAATTCAGCAATCAAAACTTTATTATCAATGTCACATTTCAAGTAAACATTATTGTTATCACTTGTTCTTTGAAATCCTATTTTGATTATATAAGAGTGTATTTTCTCATACCATGCTTGGGGTTCTTGTTTCAATCCATATAAAGCTTTATGCAACTAACATACCTTGTTCTTGTTTGTGTTCTCAATGAATCCCTCAGGTTTCTCAATGTATACTTCTTCCTCAAGTATCCCATTAAGAAATGCAGACTTAACATCCATCTGATATATCATGAATCCTTTGTAAGAAGCATATGCTAGAAGTATCCTAACTCCTTCCAATCTAGAAACAGATGCAAAAGTGTCTCCATATTCAATTCCTTCTTCTTGTGCATAACCTTTGCAAACCAATGTATCTTTATTTCTGATAACTTCTCCATGCTCATTCAGTTTGTTTCTGGAAATCCATTTAGTACCAATAATATTTTTGTCTTTAGGCCTGGGTACTAAATTCCATATCTTGTTCTTGATCATACTCTTCTTTCATATCTTTCATCCAATCCTCATTATCTAGTGCTTCCATAACTTTCTTCGGCTCAAATGAAGATATCAACCATGTATTATCTCTAGCCTTTCAACTTGTCATCACTCCAGCTTCCTTATTATTAATGTTTGTAGCTTCAGTCATATGATCATTAGAATACATATAATATATGTTGATTAATAATAATATAATATATATGTTATTAAAAGCATTATATTTTTCCATTAGTATACTTAGAAGAAAAACACGCTCTGCACCATCGGTTTACTCTACACCGACAGACAGGGCACATCACTATCTGATGCCAAGGTTACCCTACAAACACTGTTAAGTGTTACCCGATGACAAAAAGGTTAATGATACCTGATGAGTAAAAAAAGTGCTACCTGATAGTACAGCAAAGAGAGGTACCCGACATATATAGGGAACCTGACAAATAGTTCAGTCAAGGAACACCGACAGACTGCAAGTTCAAACCAACAACCAAGAATCGACAGTCAGTTACATCCCGCAAAAAGTGGATCTGAATTTCCACGTCAGATAAATCACTGAAGTTGTATTTATAACTTCTTGATTTGCTTTTAAATCCATTATGTGCAAAGGAAGCAATGTAATCTTTATTTTTTTAATTCATTTTACTATTTTAAAATATGCAAACTAAAGATCAAGGTCAAGTTGTAAACCAGGGTTCTGAGAGTTAACATTGTAAATTGTGAATTCTAGATAGGTCAAACACTTGTATAAATAGGTGCTCAATCCATTGATAATTTTAGTTGTTGGATGAAGATAGTAGCCATGAAGAGAAACTAAAGACCAGATAGAGAATTCATGTAGAAGAACACAAACATATTCAAATCAATTTTCAAGAATAGAACAGAGGCTACAGACAAGAAGAGAAAAGGTATTCATCAATCACTTAAGGTGATATTATTATTATAAAGGCTTTAATGGATCTTTAAATCAGTAATACTAGATTACATACAGTCAGGTCAACATTTGTACTCATTCTAACAAGTGTAGTACACTAATGAAATCCTTTCAAGAAAGGTGGGCTTAACCGTCCTATTGTAAATCTCATAACTGAGTGCACACTTAAA
>MU227953.1:622891-657569 GCA_018584345.1 Thuja plicata | reverse complement strand
CTAGGAGACAACTTTGAGTCTGTCATGTTTGCATACTTCCTTGAGTTCAAGGAAAAGATGATGGAAAGAACTAGGATTCCTGAGCAACTAGTTGAAAAACACAAAGATGAGATATGTTTCATGGCAGGCACAAACTTCACACATATCAAACCAGTTGTACCAAGAATAGCTTGGTAATCATCATTAGACTATGAGATCAATATTGATCTAGCTACAAGTGCAATTGAGGCACTACTCAATGAGCCCATTGATAAGAACACAACCAAGGTTTGGAACATATGAGGAGGCCAAATCTAAATTAAAACATGGCCTAGAAGTCAAGAAGACTATAAACAAGAAAGATAAAATGATTAAGAATCTCAAGAAGATTCTATCAGTCTCAGAAGAAGAGAAGGATCAATAAGAGGAAACTGATGAACAAGGCACCATCGGTAAAGAGATAGAAGAAAAGAAATCAGATACAAAGGCTACTAAATTTGATACACCTCCATCTCCACCTCCTGCAAAGAAGAAAAGAACACGAAGTCAAACTGCTGCTATTGATACCACTCCACTTAAGAAAGGTCAAGTAAGGACCTATGTAAGGAAGAAGCTAGAAAAAAGAACAAGACAACAACCTGTCAAAACCACACCACCAAAGAAGAGAAAAAGGTTTGTCAGGACTCAGGCTGACTTGGACGACACCAAAGATGATGAACCAAATCTAGTAAAGAAGAACTTCAAAAACCAAATGGTAGATGAAGTTGCCAAATCTATTTCTACCCATGGCACAATAAATAATAAAAAGATCAGGTAGTGGGATACACTGAATCCAGAAGATAAGAATAAAATATAGGATGCAGTCATAAAATCAATGATTAAAAATAAGTATTCCCCTGCTGAATTTTTAAATCAAATACCTAAAGAGCTAGGTAAAAGGTGTAAGGAAACTCAGGTGCGGAAACAGCTTCCTACGCTAATCTCTATAGGAAATTATTGTGCAAATCCTTTTAAATCCTTACAATTTCAGATTCGTTAACTACTTTAACAAAGATATTGCAACCACATACCATGCATATAGAAAATAGAGAATGACACAATGATATACCCTGGGGAAAACCTTTCGGTAAAAAACCCCAGCACTCCAAAACCTGCACAATGTATTGATCAAAACTATTACAGCTTACAATACACTTGAAATGCAAGTTCTTTCAGAAGATTTCAAAACCCTTGAAGACAAATCACGGTAGCATAAAATGTTCCAACAATACACTCGCATCACTTCTCTTCGCAACCCTAAAAAACACATATATCATGCGCTTCACTTTTTAGGGCTACTCCCAAAGATAACCGTATTAGGGTTTTACCATTCTCTGAGAAAATAGGAAACCCAAAAAAATTTTAACCCCACGATTGGGGAAGAGTGTACAGTACTCAAATTTATCATTTTCCACATGTCTTCACCTGTCATTGAATCTTCCTAACATAGCTCTTATGTGTCATAGGAATCCGTCATAACTATTTTAGCCATGATCTCCTTACACACAATTCAAGATGCCGACACATCAACATTATTTGCAAGAAATACATTTTACAAAACAAATAATAAGAATAGGAATTATCCAAGGTTGAGACACATTATTCCTAATAAAAGGGTATACCAACAGTGGTCATATGCTTGAAAATAGAAAGAGAAGCAAGAGAAAGAGTTCTTGTGAGACTGATGCCTCCTGAATCCAAACTTGAAGAGATACAAGAATTACTAAAGAAGCACTCAAGTAAATTTGTAGCCAAAATAAGGGCTTACAAAGTACTAGAAAGAAAGTTTATAGAATTGGATTCAATGACATAAACCAAATGGAGACATCTCCTGGATCTACCAGCAGATTCAACAAGTGTTGAGAAGAAATTACTTCTCACAAACACACCTCACAGAGAAGAGGAGACAGATATTGCAAGTCCTCAGCATATTGCTCTGGACAATCAAGAAAGTGATGATGAGCCTATTAACTTAGATATATGAATGGATGATAATATCCAAGATATCACTCACTATGATTCCAAAAATGATCCAAATAAGAAAGATGATGTGATATTTATCACACTCAAGGATCAACAAAGCCATCAAGTAATTAAGACATTAGATGGCAAGATAATTGAAATTGCTGATGAAAAAATGTAGGACACATTATTCATGCACCCAATAGTACAAGACCTTGCACAAGATATACAAAAGGATGAGGATGTCACTACTGACAAGGCACTAACCGATGAGCAGGACACCAATACTAACAAATCCCAAGAAGCAACTCAAAGTAACATGCCTGTCCTAATGAAGGCAATAAACATACTAGAGGGAAATGAGGGATCAACTGAAAAGGAAACAAGAACACCCAAAGACAAGGGTGATGAAGAAACCAAAGGGACAACAGCTACTACTGTAGAGAAAGCTACCACCGATGATTAGAAGAATGCATCTACTGATCATAATAAAGAAAACACTCAAAAGGACATGCCTTCAGAGAAAGGTGAAAAAGGAAAGAAGGATGAGATTGAAAAGAAATCGAGAGCACATTCTGCATAAACACCCAAGGTTAATGAAGAGACATCTTCACATAACCAATAGGTTCCCACAGAGTAGAAAACACTAGATGCATCATCGACAAAACCTTCCCCAAGAAATTCAGAGCAAACAAATGAACTAGATATGGTAGTTCATACATCTGTATCCCCTCAAATCTCAAAGAAGAAAGGAAAGAATAAAAATCCAGTAACACTGGATGAAATCATTGAGATTCCAGTCTGTGATCCAAGAACATTGGATCTGATAGCATTGACAAGATATGCAAAGCTCTATGAGTGAAAATCCATTCAAGACAAGATGAAGAGAGAGGCAAAAGAGGCTAAGGTACTAGAAGTAGCAAGGGAGATACTTCAACAAATTGTATCAGACATAGATATTGATCAACAAGCCCCAATTATTGATCAACTAGTCATACTAAAAGATGCAATAACATCTCAGAATACTAATGCTGAGAAGACAATGGAAGAGAGACTTGAGAAAAAGTATGAATTCAAGCTCACAGAGAAGATAAGCCAAGAAGTTGCACTAAAAAAGGTCAAGCTATCTGAATTGGTAAATACAATTGATCCAATTTTATCAGAAGTTGTTACCTTAATCAAGAAATTGTGCACTTTAGATCAACTCACTAAGGAGTATACCAACAAGATAGAAAAAATAGATGTTGATCTTCAGTCCAGTGCACAAAATCTAGCCAACACTAAAGAAGCACTTAAATTGCATAATCAACAATTCATACAAGCTAGGAAACAGTGACAGGATATTCAGTTTGCAGAGATGAAGTACAAATATGAGGTCAATGAGATCCAAGTTAAGCTCTTACTGACACTTACACTCTTGCAACAAAATATGACACAGGCAAGTACTCTAATTGCCACCCCTGAAATATTTGTACTAGACAACATTTATGATATGCATGCCAGACTAGAGCTGCAACACATGGCCCTAGAATAGTTGAAAGAACATTGGGAGAAACTAATGGGAGATATCAAAATTACCCATTCTAACGTATTTGACACATTGTAAGTTACACAATTTTCACATATTGTAAGTTGTACATTTTTTTCATCAGTATCAAAGAAAGGGGGAATTTGATATGTACATCACCTTAGTTAAAGGAGGAAATCATATGTATAGTTAAAGGAGGAAATCATATGTATAGTGGAAGAAAGGGGAAATAATGTACACTCAAAGAATAAATAGTATACATATACATATACATACACTATATCGATGCACACAGTAAGGGGGAGTCATATTATGACAAGGATATAAACATGGTGTAATAATTTCAGTATTATGCACATATCAGTTTTTGATACTAATGTCAAAGGGGGAGATTGAAGGCATTATATCTTTCCATTAGTATACTTAGAAGAAAAACATGATCTGCACCATCGGTTTACTCTACACTGACAGACAAGGCACAACACTATTCGATGCCAAGGTTACCCAACAAACAATGTTAAGTGTTACCTAATGACAAAAAGGTAAATGATACCCAACGAGTAACAATAGTGCTACCTGATAGTACAGCAAAGAGAGGTACCTGACAGATACAGGGAACCCGACAAACAGTTCAGTCAAGGAACACCAACATATTGCAAGTTCAAACCGACAACCAAGAACCGACAGTCAGTTACATCCCGCAAAAAGTGGATCTGACTTTCCATGTCAGATAAATCACTAAAGTTTTATTTATAACTTATTTATTTTCTTTTAAATCCATTATGTGTGGAGGAAGCAATGTAATAATTATTGTTTTAATTCATTTTACTATTTTAAAACATGCAAACTAAAGATCAAGGTCAAGTTGTAAACCATAGATCTGAGAGTTAACATTGTAAATCATGAATTCCAAGATAGGTCAAACACTTGTATAAATAGGTGCTTAATCCATTGAGAATTATATTTGTTCAATGAAGATAGTAGCCACTAAGAGAAACTAAAGACCAGACAGAGAATTCATGCAGAAGAACACAAATAGATTCAAATCAGTTTTCAAGAACAGAACAGAGGCTACCAACAAGCAGAGAAAAGGTATTCATCAATCACTTAAGGTGATATTATTATTGTAAAGGGTTTAATGGATCTGTAAATCAGAAATAGTAGATTGCATATAGTCAGGTCATCATCCGTACTCATTCTAACAAGTGTAGTACACTAATGAAATCCTTTCAAGAAAGGTGGGCTTAACCATCCTATTGTAAATATCATAACTAAGTGCACACTTAAATCAGTGTTGCTAAAGCTCTTAACTGAGTACATCTTAACAGGTCTCCACCTTAATACTCTTAACAGGGTAGATCATCAGAAGTGATCAAATTTTCAGCCTTAACCGACTCCCTTCTATTCTACAGATAGTGAAGTTTTGTGGGTGTCATCCCCACCACATTTTTTACTTCCTAATAGGAGTTTTCTATGATACCATATCTTGTGTTATGTGTTTGTCAATTTCATGAATGTTTCTATGAATGAATGAAAACTATTAAAGATTGTGAACAAACAATAGACACATAAGAAAGTATAACAATAATGGTTGGTAAATCAGAATTGAATGATTACTAATGATAAATTGTGTAAGGTGAATAAAATTTTAGAGGTACTGATTCACCCCTCCCCTCTCAGTACTACTTCCCATTAATTCCAACATTTATATTATTATTAATCATATTAAATTTATTATTCAATATTATATTATTAAATTATTCTTAATTAATAATTGATTGGTGAAACATTATAAGATTGATTAAATTATAATTAATGGGAAGAGGCATGTCCTTTCTTATAAATAATAATGAATAGACATGTCCCATGAAGGGACATTTCTCTTCTAGCCTCATTCCCAATATAAATGAAAGAGAGATTGTTGCATTTGGAAAACACATACAACATAGAGTTCTATTACATTTGCAGATATCCTAAAACTTAACTTGGTATCAGAGCTAGACTGCAAATGTAAGAGAGTAGTTTGTTGATGGTGAATGTGTGACTATCTCAGAAAATAAAGTCTTAGTAAAGGGACCATATCTCACAAATCCACTGTTGTATTTTTCTGAATTTTGGATATGTTTGTGGGAAACAAATTTTGAAGAATCTCACTGGAGCGATTGGAGAGACAGTATGGGGTTAATAAGTTATGACAAACAGTGTACGGGTCTATACAAAATTCCTAAAAGTGGATTTCATTAAATAGATATATTAATTTTTTATGATTGTGGTCAAGAATTAACAAAGAATAATGTATTCAAGGAAGTGTGTCTCTTTATAGAAAGAAATAGTTAATTATAGATTTTCACCTCTCTTGGAGCTATCAAGTCATTTAACAAGAAGACATGAGTATTGTTCAACAATATAAGAGTGGGAATTGTACATTGTGGGGGGAATAATAACCAATGTTACATTTCCATTTGAACCATCCTTAGTGGAGAGTGATAAAATGGTGATCATCCACTCTAGGTTATCTCTCTGCATGAAGGTCATCAACATGGCTAGCACGAATAACATTATTATCTCCTGCAGCGTGTCCTCCACAAACAACTTCAAAATTTGATGAGAGTTGATATTTCCTATATGGGCTCACCTTACAAAAGGAAATATTTGAAACTTAAGATAAGTATTCCATTCTTTATTAATGCACATGAATTATTGAGTTTGAAATTTATGCTATAATATTGGCTAGTAAAATCTTGTATGCTTTTATCTTTGGTATTTTTGTATGAGATAGCTTAGTTTATAAGCTCTTTGTAATCTCTCTCTAACATACCTTCAAGACAAAAGCATAAGAAAAATTTTTCAGAGGGAGTATGAATCTTCAGAGGTAACTTTGGATGAGGATCTAAGAAGATTGATATCAGACTCAGAGGGAGTCCAACAGTTCATCTTAAGAAATCTTGGATGATCAACAGATTGATATATTCTCAATGAGTTCTTCTCTATGAGAGAAGTTTGAGGTGAAATCCCTTGTTTTCACCCTCTGCGCTAAGCCATGATGGATGTCATGTGTGTGACTCCATATTTTTAATGGGCCTACCCCTGTCTACATCATGAGGAAGTGATGAATTCACAATGATTATAACTTGTATTTGTAAGAGTTATTGAAAGGTGACGATCTTACAATAACTTGACCTTCTATTGTGATAGACATCTTATGATGGCTGAAACAGATCATAATAGATATATCTTGTGGATAGAATCATTGATTCAAGAAATCCATATTAAAGCTCATGAGTTTGTGGATAGAATCACCAATGGAGGAAATCCACATGAGAGCTTGTGGATAGAATCATCGATTGAGGAAATCCACTTGGGAACTTGTGGATAGAATCATTGAGGCATTCCACATTAAAGCTTGTGAGTTTGTGGATAGAATGATCGATGGGGGAAATCCACAAGAGAGCTTGTGGATATAATTGTTGATTGAGGAAATCCACCCAAGAACTTGTGGATAGAATCACCGACAAAGGCAATCCACTCCAAAGCTTCTGAGTTTTTGGATATAATCGCTGATGGAGGAAATCCACACAAGAGCTTGTGGATAGAATCTCTGATGAAGGAAATCCACTCTAAAGCTCGTGAGTTTTTTAATAGAATCATCGATGGAGGTAATCCACATGAGAGCTTATGGATAGAATCACCAATGGAGGCAATCCACTCTAAAGCTCATGATTTTGTGGATAGATCACCGATGAAGGTAGTCCACATGAGAGCTTGTGGATAGAATCACCGATGGAGGCAATCCACCTGAGATCTTGTGGACAGAATTTCCGATGGAGGCAATCCACTTGAGATCTTGTGGATAGAATCATCGATGGAGGCAATCCACCTAAGAGCTTGTGGATAGAATCCCTGATGGAGAAAATCCACCTGAGAGCTTGTGGATAGAATTGTCAATGGAGGCAATCCACCTAAGAGCTTGTGGATATAATCATTGTTGGAGGAAATCCACATCTTGAGACTATGTTTCTATTGATTACATCATGAATATAATGCTTTTATTTCTTACATCATATGATTGATGTTGTCAAGTGTCATATAATTGATGACATTGGATTGATTTATCCTCCCTATCTAAGAGAGAGTGTTGATATTTTGTATAGCTATGGTGAGGTTCATAAGTGTTGACATAGGGGACCACTAAACATTCTGTTTGATCATCCTCCCTATCTAAGAGGGAGTGTTAATGTTTGTAGCTTCAGTCATATGATCATTAGAATACATATAATATATGTTGATTAATAATAATATAATATATATGTTATATTATTATTAATCATGTGAAATTTAACATTCAATGTTAAATTATTATATTAATCTTAATTAATAATTGATTGATAAAACATTATAAGATTGATTAAATTATAATTAATGGGAAGAGGCATGTCCTTTCTTATAAACAATAATGAATAGACATGTCCCATGAAGGGACATGTCTCTCCTAGCCTCATTCCCAACATAAATGAAAGGGATATTTTTGCATTTGGAAAACACATACAACATAGAGTGCTATTACATTTGCAGCTATCCTAAAACTTAACACTTATTCCCAATAATATTTCTCGGTGAATGGTGCCTTCTTACATACTTTGCCAAAATAATCTCGGTAGGTCTCGGTTCATCAATATCAACATTTGGTTGTGGAACTTCTTGTTCATATTCCTCCTTAGTAAGTGCTCTCCGTAAATTTTTAGGTACATCATGTTGTACATATACAAACTTCTCATAATCATGAGGTTCCTTCTTACTTTCTTCTTCATTCCATTCTGCAAATTCATTGATTCTCACATTTGTACTTTCCACCATTTTTTTAGTAACCTTGTTCCAACATTTGTAATCTTTACTCTTTGTAGAATATCCTAAGAATATCCTTTCATCTCCTTTTGAATCAAACTTGCCTTCTCTAGAATCTTTTAGAATATATCATTTTCTCCCAAATATTTTAAAGTAACTAACATTAGGTTTGTGATCATACCAAATTTCATAAGGTGTATTATTGGTACCTTTCTTCATTTGTACTCAGTTCAATGTATAAACAGTAGACTCACAACTTCCCTCCAGAAGTTCAGTGAAATTCTTGTTTTCAATCATCAGTGTCCTAGCACAATCAACAATGGATTTTTTCTTCTCTCAGCAATCCCATTCTACTGTGGTGTCCTTTGTGCCAAAAAATATCTCTTGATTCTATTCTCATTACAAAACTGTGTAAGCTCATCAGAGGTAAACTCACCTCCTCTGTCGGATCTCAAACATTTCAACTGTCTTCCAGTTTCTTTTTCAAATCAGGCCTTATACCACTTAAACATTTGAAATGCGTCATATTTTTCTTTTAAAAATATTACAGGCATCATTCTTGAATAATCATCCAAAAATAAAATCAAATATCTGTCTCAATAATAACTTTGAGTTCTCATCGGTCCACATAAATCAGTATGAACTAAATCCAAAATTCCTTGTGTAACATAATTCTTTCTTACAAAACTAGATTTAGTCATCTTACCCATTTGACATTCTCTGCAGATAGCATTCTCTAGTTTTTCAAGTCTCGGTAGTCCTCTTATTCTATTCTTCTTACTCACTTTGATTAAGTTGTCAAAATTAACATGATAAAGCCTTTTGTGCCATAACCAAACATCTTCAACTTTAGCAAATAGGCAACTCTTCATAGAAGTATCAAGATAAAATAGATTACCTTTAGATTATTCTCTGGTAGCAATTAAATTATTCTTCTCATCAAATAATTTCACTCTTCCATATTGAAATTCCAGTCAATCACCTATATTTTTTAGCTGTGCAACACTCGAAAGATTATACTTTAACCCTTCAACCCATTAGACATCAGCACATCTTATGTTAATAAGTAGAATTATAGATCATTTTCCTTTCACATGATATGGAGCATCATTACCAAATCTAGCATAACCTCCATCATGATTTTTTAAGGAAATAAACTTAAGCATGTCACTAGTCATGTGATGTGAAAAACCACTATCTATAATCCATGTTTTATTCTTACTTGTTATATTAGGACTCTAGGTTCTTCTTCATCAAAATCATCTTTTATAGGAACATAAACATCTTCTTTTTCCTCATTTATCTCAATATAATTATCATCACTTTATTCTTCATTAGAAATATAACAAGATTTCTTACCTTTGTTTTTGTAGTCTCTATATCTCCTGAATCTATTTTCTCTCTTGTCCTTATATTTCTTTTCCTCCTTATCATTCTCTGGACAGTTAGATGTAAAGTGACCAATTTTATCACAATTAAAAAATTTCAAGGGTAACTTACCTTGGTATTTTACTTTTCCTCTTTGTAGCCTTCTAGCCAACAAAGCTTCAAATTATCTTTCATTCTCCTCACATTCAGTAAATAGCTCTTCAAGTCCTTCAGGGCAACTATAGAAATTCTCACTAGCACTGCTCAAATAAGCATCTCTAGCAGCAACTTCCCTAGCCTTTCCAATATTTAAAGTAGACTTCAACGCATATTCAATCTTAGAAATAGTAGGCACACAATTGTCAAAATTATTTAACTCAAATGCAGTTAACTTACCAATAGTGACATCCAGTGAAACATTCATCTAGGGTATAGATCTCAGCTCTTGTATAGAAGATACACGAATAGCATAAATCGGTAGCAGAGTTCTCAACATTTTTCTTGTAACATCATCCTCTGTTATGATACCACTAGTTCCTCTAAAAGAATTAGTAGTCTCCTTAAGTCTTGTACTATATTGTATTATGTTCTCTCCTTCCTTCATCTTCATAGAGTCAAATTTTCCTCTCAAGATTTCTACTTTAGCCTTTTGAACATGTTGATCTCCACCATAGGTCAAAACAATCTTATCCCACATCTATTTTGCAGTTTTACAACCATCAAGCTCATGATATTCCTCGTTGATAAGTGTAGAATCAATCTCAATCATAACTTGTGTGTGTTCTTGTTTCTATCTTTTCTCACTCATAGTTAAAGGTGTAGTAGTCGGTGCTACATATTCATTCTCAAGATAGTAAAGTGCATATTATCCTACTCCAGACACATTCAACCTCATTCTACTTTCCATGTATAGAAATGATCCCTATTTATCTTTTGTGCTTCCCTCTAATACATATTTAGATCTTAACTCAATTCCTTTAAAATTATTCCTTCAGAGTAACAAATCTCTGATACCAATTGTTGGTCCCACTGAGAGGGGGGGTGAATTAGACAAATCAAACTTAAACTCTTAAAATTGAACTCACTGATTCACTTGGTAAGTATTGAATACAATAAATAACCAATTCACCAAATAACATAAGTAGAAATCAATCATTCAAACTTAGAAACATCAGATTAACTTATTAATACATGATATAACTCAATGAAACAAGATTTAATGAGGAAACCCAATTTAGGAAAAACCTTTATGCGAATTGTAACCCACAATAAAAATGTACCCTTCTGAAGTACGCCCGGTTAAGAACTTATCATGTTAAAGATTACAAACACATTTGCTAAATGTGACTCTGTTAGGGGTTTACCTCAGATTTGTTAAGATCTTCATCCTATTAGTAGTGTCCTTGTTAGAGGTATTCAAACACTCTTTTGGAATTTCAACTAAGTCTAGGTTTTACAAATAGGACAGTTAAATCCACTTGGTTAAGAGATTTCTCTATTACAAATATTAGTAAACAACAATAAACTTTGATTTGTAAAAATTAGCAACTCACTATGCTTGGATCAGATCCTTTATGCTCAATTGAATACTAGCATCTCATACTCCATTGATATATTTCTCAAACTATAGATTCTTCAATCTGTCTTTCTCAGTTCTGCTCGGTAAATATTATTCTTGAACTTCTTTTCTTCTTTTTCAATTTGGTAGTTTTCCTTAGGACTGGTTTATCCCTCTAAGTAGGTGGTTTAGGGTCATGTCAAACACCTTGAATGGGTCTTTGAATTGGATCTATATTTTCCCTTGCTCTGCCATATTTTCCACTTCTCTCCGACTTATTTATGGAATCCTGCTATGCAAATTTGAGGTTCTTGACCTCAAGGTCAAGGTTGACCTTTTGGTTCAAGGTTGACCTCGACCCTGACCTAGGTCAAGGTTGACCTCAACCCTAACCTAGGTTATATTTGACCCTAACCCAGGATCCAAATTTCAAGTTTCCAGAATTTCCAGATGTCGGGGCTTGGAAAGATTTAATTCCCACTTCCAGGTCAACTGTTTCAGTCTCTGAAGTAATGAATCTTAAAATTATATTTAATATAGGTCCACTTCTATGGGTGTGAGACTAATTGGAATTTAATTCTCCTATGTCAGCCTCTCTAGAAGATTTTTCTCTAGACTTGTATATAAGGAAGCCTTTCTCCTCTCATTTTCTCTAAGTGAATCTAAGTGGAAGCACCTAAGCATAAGAAGAAATACCATATCTATTGAAGCAATCATCTACACATTCAAGCACTTGAGCATTCAAGCATCCAATTCATCAAGGAGATCCATTGGTAGCCATTGAAGGATTCAAAGCTCTATGGAGCCCCTTTCTTGAATATTTCTCCATCCACATCCATGCAAGCTTCTTCCTATTCCAAGATCATTTCAAGATTGGTGTTGAAGATATAAAGAAAACTGATTTAAGAGATCCTATATTCTACATCTTACATTCAACATCCATTTGGAGCATCCATACTTGTGGATCCAAGGGTTTGAATCCTCCACAAGGGTTTCTATACAAGCAAGGTGAATTTGTTTATTTACTTTGTTTAACTATGCAATTTCAATTCTATTATAAGGTTAATTCCAAAACAGGGGTTGGAAAAAGGCAAACCCCTCCCCTCCCCCAAAAAAAAAACCATTTTTCTTGCAGGTACAGGTACATGACAGAAAATTACAGAGTAGATTTGGATACTCTTTTCAGCCAACTTTCAGGATCCGCAAACATAATTTCCGTTAGAGCAGTGTAGGTCAAGGTCAACATTTTGTGGTACAATTTCACCCCCGCATTTGGGTCAAGGTTGACCTTGCTTAGAAAAGGAAAATTTTTCTGGGTTTTCTCCCTCTCTGTACTTTTGTTCCAGATCCAGTTGCAAAATTTCCCAAAACTCAATACAGGCACCAGAAAACAAAAATTTCTAGATCTTCTATACTTTGAGGTTACTACTTATCTTCAAATCATTTCAATTAAGGTTTTAGTCAATTCAAATCTATTAAATGGGAATATAAGGTTTTTTCTCTTTCTTCTTATTTCCAATCGATTGATTCATTTGTGCATTGACCATTTTCTTATGGTTGATCAAAGTGGATCTTTCCTTTGTGAATTTGGGGCTAAAAGAAGAATCTTACCTTCCACATCTATCCAATTACACCAAACCATACCTTTATACACATATATATCTATATATAGCCATCAACACATCATTTTTATATTTTCCATCATATTTCTCTTTATGGAGATGAGTTGAGGATTGATGTTAATTCTTCTCCTAATATATGTCTTTTCTATGAGCCTTCTTTAGAATATAATTTACCTTCTTTCCCCTTTAGGGATCAAGCTTTAGTGATTTATGGAACTCCTACAATGTGCTTTATTGATAGGGATGATAATCCTCCTATTTGGGATGAGCTTTTGGATTTGTATGTTGATTACTCTCTTCCTCATGAAGCCATTGTGGATGATTCTAATTTTTGGGATGAACCCTTGGATAAAGACATTGATTTATCCACTACTAGTGAAGAATATTTGATAAAAGAGGGTTATTCATTAATGGATGACATATTCATACATGATGGTGACTCTTTTTATAAAACACACTCCCCTTATGCAGACATTTTAGAGAAATAAGAATACATTATAGATGTTTTACCTCCATTTGGGATTCCTTCTAGTGATGATTCATTAGCAGAGAATGATATGAATTCCCTTAATGTTCTCCCTCTTAGTGATGATCTTAAGGAGAATCAAGATCCTACCTCATCTCCTCCTAGGATGTCTTCTTTTCTTCCTTCTTGTGAATATTTTTGTAGTGTTGATACAACTAACAAGGTCTATCCAAAACCCTTATTGACTATCAGAGGTTGTCCTTGCATTACTATTGTCCTCGCATTAGTATCAAAGGTAAACCTATGGAGTCTTTAGATTCTTTCAATGATAAAGATTCAGTAGCTCACACCTATCATACAAGGAATAACCCTCAACCTAATATGGTGGTTCCTACTTCTTTACCACCTTCTTAACCCATTCTTCCTCCTCCACCCCGTCTTCCTAGCAAGGAGTATGATTTGATAAACCAATTGCGCAATACCCCTGCCAAGATTTACTTATGGGAGCTTCTTAAAAATTCACCTACCTACCAAGAATCCTTTCAAAAAGCTCTATAAATTCTTCCCACTCCACCTCCTAATCAAGAGAACATCAATTCCTTCTTCCAGTGCATGCATGCTACCCCAGGTCCTCCTTACATTGTATTTACTCAAAAGGATTTACCTTCTAAAGAATTACAGAATCAATATGATTCTCTTATGGTTGTTGTTACTATAAATATGAGTATAATTCATAAGACCTTTATTGATAATGGATTTGGGCTTAATATTTGTGTCATGGACATGCTCAAAGTGATTAAAGCTGATCTTTCAACTATTCAACCTGACAATGTTCCTATACGTGGCTTTGATAACATTGATAAGAAAAATTTGGGCATCATTACCTTACCTATCAAAGTAGGTCTGGTCATCCTAAATACTCCTTTTCATGTTATTCCTGGACCTCTTAATTATAACCTCCTTTTGGGTAGACCTTGGTTGCATGTGATGCATGATGTTCCTTCCACCCTTCATCGTAAAGTCAAGTTTATTCACAACAACATGATATATACATTTCATGCAGATGATGTGCCAAATCCTTTTTTGAATATTCAAACCCACAATACTCCTATTCCTAATAGTAATCCTTCTTCCTCTAATGCTCTTCCTGGATATGATTGGGGAACCTTCTATTTTAATCCTACCTTTATTGGAGAGTATAAGGTTTTTAATCTTGATTTTATGAAACAACAAAGAGAGTTTGAACAATGAACTTTTTCTTCTACTTCTAATTCTCTTCATAATAACTTTGTCACTGCTTCTACCCACTATGAATCTGTAAAACCTACTAATGATGACATACTGACTACTGAAGTTCCATTGAATCCTTTTGATATGGCTTCTTGTTATGGTCTTGGTTATCATTTACTAGTTAAACAAGGATTCCATGGTCAAGGATGTGGTAAGCATAAACAGGGAATTCAAATGCCCGTATAGAATGGGGGGCATGAACATTCTTGTGGATTGAGATTTAATCCTCAACAAAACATCAATGTTAACAACATCTCAAATAACACTTCAAAACATGATGAACCTATGAAGTAATTTGACCAAGAAGTTCTTTTGCCTAAACTCCTTCATGCTAAGATGATTACTAGACCTAAACGCAAAAAGAAACGTAACCCACACTTGAAGCCTCTTCCTTTTTTTTGTATAATATATTTCATGATCACTCTACTAATGAATGTCAAGCTTTACATTATAAGATTAGGCAGCTCATTGATAATAATGTTATTTATATATCATGTGGAAATAAGTTATATTTCAATCTTGTTTTCTCTAAATAACATTTATGTTCCTATTATGGAGCTCCACATTATGTAAACAATGTTAGCCTAATCCTTGGGGGCTCATTGTCTTGCATAGTTTTGTAAGCGATATAATAGGTCTCTTTTCATTCTTGTTCCTACGCTTGTGGGGCAAGTATTCCATCTCCTTCTTTAAAACTGTCTTACCAGGATCCACTTTTCCCTTAGTTAAGAAGTATCTATCGATTATGTGATATCCAATCATACATGAAAATTTTGGTTTGCATTCAGGATCTATGTCCTTGATCATAACCTATTTCTTTGTTTAACATTAGGTTTCCATGGTTCATAAATCTCTCACCTTGGAAACTGAATAGTGTGCTATCCCTCACAAGGGTTACTTTTTCACTTCTTGCATGATATCTCTTTGCATTCGTCCCTTCCATGGCCTCATAGGAGCTGTGACCTTCTTGGCTTGGACTGGGTGTTGTCTATGAATATTGTCTTGATTATGTTGAAGAAGGATTTATCCTTGTTCTTTTCTTTCCTTAACATGTCAAAATAGTATGTATTTTTCCATCTTAAGGAGGGGGGATATATACAGCCTCCCTGATTCTGTATTATGCATTTTTGTTCTAACCTTTTTTTTTGTAGCATGCTAAATCCTCTGAAGGTAACACGCATAAGTTACTAAATCCTGAAGAGATATGCATCCAATTACAATTCAATATGCTAAATCCTTAGAAGGTAACACACATAAGTTGCTAAATCCTGAAGAGATACACATTTTACAAATGTATTCCATGGTGATATGAGGATATGGATCCATGGGTACTTCATAAAATCTGTCAAAAGATGCAATACATAGATGCACAAAGCCACCAGAAGGCACACAACTTTATGGGGTGACTATCAAGTGCTTTCTTGGTGGGCCATCCTATCCTTTTTGTGGTTCATAGTGAGATACGCACATCTTACTGGGCGAGCTAGCCACCCCTCTCTCTCCTTTTATTTGACTGGTGATGTCTCTCTTATTGTAATCTTGGGGTTGAAAAAGAATTGAGTCCCTGGGGGCTTAAGGTTTGCTTTTTCCCTTTGATTTCCATAATATTATCTTTTCTTTGTGATCTCCTTTACCAAGAGTTTGCATCGAGTCCATACTCTTGCTAAAGTGGGGGCTAAATGTATCGTCGAAAAATGGAAGCACTTCCATTTAGGACTGGTTTAGCCCTCTGAGTAGGTGCTGTGGGGTCATGTAAAATTCCTTGAATGGGTCTTTGACTTGGATATGGCTTTTCCCCTATTCTTCCCTATTTTCCACTTCTCTCCGGCCTATTTCTGGCATCCTGCTCTGCAAATTTGAGGTTCTTGATCTCAGGGTCAAGGTCAACCTTTTGGATCAAGGTTGACCTCAACCCTAACCTAGTTCAAGGTTGACCTTGACTTTGACCTAGGTCAAATTTGACCTTGACCTTCACCTAGGGCCCAAATTTCAAGTTTCCAGGATTTCTGGATGCCAGTGCTTTGAAAGATTTAATTCCCGCTTCCAGGTTGGCTGTTTCGGTCTCCGAAGTAATGACTCTTAAAATTATATTTAATATAGGTCCAATTATAGGAGTATGAGACTAATTGGAATTTAATTCTCCTATGTCAACCTCTCTAAAATATTGTGCCCTTGACTTGTATATAAGGAAGTCTTTCTCCTCTCATTTTATCTAAGTGAATCTAAGTGGAAGCACCTAAGAATAAGAAGAAATATCATCTCTATTGAAGCAATAATCTACACATTCAAGCACTCAAGAATTCAAGCATCCAATTCATCAAGGAGATCCATTGGTAGCCATTGAAGGATCCCCTTTCTTGAAGATTTCTCCATCCACATCCATGCAAGCTTCTTCCTATTCCAAGATCCATTCAGGATTGGTGTTGAAGATCTAAAGACAATTAATTTGAGACATCCTACATCCTACATCTTACATTCTACATCCATTTAGAGAATCCATACTTGTGGATCCAAGGATTTAAATCCTCCATAAGGGTTTCTATACAAGAAAGGTGAATTTGTTTATCTACATTGTTTATCTCTACAATTTCACTGGTATTATAAGGTTAATTCCAAAAATAGGGTTTGACCAAGGAAAAATTCCCCCCCCCCCAAACAAAAAAAACCATTTTTCTTGCAGGTATAGGTACAGGACAACAAATTACAAAGGATATTTATATACCCTTTTCGGCCAACTTTCAGGTTCCGCAAACAGAATTTCTGTCAGAGCAGTGCAGGTCAAGGTAGACATTTTGGGGTATAAGTGTGCCCCCCACTTTTGGGTCAAGGTCAAACTTGCTTAGAAAAGGAAAATATTTATGGATTTTCTCCATCTCTATGTTTCTGTTCTAGATCCGATTGCAGAATTTCCCGAAACTCAGTACAGGCACCAGAAAACAACAATTTATAGATCTACTATGCTTTGAGGTTAGTACTTATCTTCAATTCATTTTAATTAAGGTTTTAATCAATTAAAATATATTAAACGGGAATAAAAGTTTTTCCTGTTTCTTCTTATTTCCAATCAATTGATTCATTTGTGCATTGACCATTTTCTTATAGTTGATCAGAGTGGATCTTTCCTTTGTGAATTTGGGGCTAAAAGAAGAATTTTACCTTCCCCATCTATCCAATTACACCACATCGTACATTTATAACCATCAACACATCATTTTTTATATTTTACACTTATATAGACATACTTTTGCCTCTTAATCTCCTTAATTTGATTTTCCTTCCTTTGTGCTTAGTTGTTCGACCATCTTCTTCATATTTCTCAACTTGGTAAACCAAATCACTTTTACCTCGGAACTTGTAACTTTTCTTGGAACTTTCACTTTTCTTTTTAATCACTTGATCTACGCCTTAGATCTTCACATTGAATTTTCTCATTCATAGATCTTGTAACAAACTTCATTTAATTCATTTCATCATCCAGCTCATCATTTCTTCACATTAAATTCAATTTAATCATCATTTAATATAAGTATACTGTACTCAGTAAAACTTGCTTTGCAACTCAGTAACTACCTTCACCACTGCTCGGTGTCTAAATTATTCTTAGTTCTCAGTGCTCGGTAACTATAACCGACTCACATGACATTCTAATGACTGACTCAGTCTAGCTCAGTAAAGTATCTCTTTTAGTCATAACTTAATTCATTGCAATTCCTGACTTGATTAATCAAATGTACCGATTTGATAACATCAAATATATAGTAGAAAAAAACTATAACATCATTACTTCATTATTGTCTAATCTATATTTTTCACCCATTTAACTTCTCCTCTTAAGATATTGTAACACAATAAAAATCAATTAAGCAATTACTTGATATCAATGAAAAAACAACAACTGATCTAACCATTTCTACAATCATGATACTAGGTATCACTCAGTCTTCATCATCTCCATCAGATATTCATTAGTTAATAAACATTACCAACCCTTCTTGATGAAATTTATGTAGTAAAGGTGGACAACATGTGAGAGGAGAAACATTTCGCATGGTAGATGGAGCTGCAATAAGTTCCAAACAAGGACCATGCTTTATTGATGATTAAATTTTTTTGTCAAAAGGAGCGAGAGTTAATACTTTGGAAAACTTGAAATATAATCCTGATTAATATTTGATAACCTCATACATATTATCAAAATTATGAGGATTTGTAAGGACCATTAAAAGTTTTTCTTCAATGGTGTTCTTCTGGGATCTTTTTGCAATGTTTTGGGCCTGGTTCTAATGTCCTGATTGTTCTTAAGTCCTTAAACCCTTGGTATGTTTTTGAAAACCCTAAGTATGTTGTCTTCATTATAAAATAAAATTACCTTTTTGATCACTTAAGCTCTTTTCGATGGGTTTAATTTATCAGCGTAGGGCCATTTCCTAATGTTTCCTAAGTCATGCGCAGGGTTCATTTTAATATTTCCTAAGTCCTATTCCCCATGGTACTTTATTTCCCCTAGGAATCGAGCAATTTAATTTTGATCCAACGGCTGACGCATTGCCTCAAGGGAAAGATGATCATTGAATACTCTTTAAGGAATTGCGCCTATATGACACTTGTCCATCCTGCGATCATGGGGTTGACATGTTCAAAGTAGACAGGAAGTTAAAGGTTAGATAGGTTAGAGTTGATCCAATGATGGGCATTATGCCTTGATTAAAAGATGAAATAAGATTAGTCATTAAGGCATTGCACCTAAGTGACAAGTGGCGGATAGTGGGACTTGACTGGAAATAAAGTACAGCTAAAGACAAGATAGATTCATTTTGATCTAACAGTTGGTGCTTTCCCTTGGTAAACAGATGATCCACAGATATCCTTCAAGGAATTATGCCTTTGAGACAGATCTCTTTTGATCGAACGACATGCACAATGCCTTGATGTGGAGATGCATGCAGGTTATTCTTCAAGGCATCGCGCCTGTGCGATGTGTGGTAGATGGTGGGAGTTGGCCAGCCTTGAAAGGAAGATAAAGACTGGTCAGATCAGTTTTGATTGTGTGGTAGGTGTTATGCCCTGATCCAAATTTTCTTGTTGGACATCCTTTGTGGAATCACACTTGGGTTACGCATATCTATTTTTGATGAGAAGGTCAAGTGGGACCGAAGTGTTACAAGGAACTACTAGGTGTCTGGAGATTGTGGGAATTTTAAATATGATCGATGACTGTGTTTTAAAGCTAAGATAAAGTTCAAATCTGGGCCGTCGATAGGGTTTTCCACACCAGGTGTAACCATTGCAACTGGAATTTTAATTTTTAAATCCTTTCCTAAGAATTTGAAGCGAGGGCTCTGCATACCAAGTTTCTCAAGAGTAAATAGATCAAATATAATCTCCTAGGTCGTGTCTGCACAGCTGTAGGATGCTATGTGAAGGAAAATTGGGTAGTTCTGAATGTTTTTATGAGGTAATTTGATACTTAGGTTTTTTGATCAAATTTGTATATCTTATGAAATCTCTTTAGCCGACTCCCTATATTTTATGCTTTAATGGTGGATCTGTTCCCAAGTCTAGTGGTTGGAGGATTAGATTTCCTTTGAAGACATATATTCCCTGATAAGATGAGACAAACAAAGACATTCCATATTCCTTTTCTAGGGAATGTTCTTTAAGATTTAAGATGAGTGGAGGCTACAAATCAAATTTTGTGCAGAAAGGAATAAAGACAAAGGTTACTTGGTGAGTCAGAACAATTTTGTAGTTATTTCAAAGGCTCTGTGATCCAATAAGATATTATCTTTTAATAACTCAATTTTTAGTTCCATTACATATTTTGTCTTTCATACGATTCATTAGGTTCTGTTTGTTGACTCTTGGCCTAAATGATCCGAGGCTTGTTGAAATCCTTGCTCTATAAAAGGATTTCGAAGATCATTTAGAAAGGGCTAGAAAGTTGGGAAATAGAAAAAAAAAGCATTAAGTTGCATACCTATTTCCAGTCAGGGATATAGAAAATTTGTATTTAGACTATATCAAGATAGAACAGAAAGTTTTATGCATTTTTCATTTTATTGAAGTGGTATGTATTTTGAAATAGATAGATACAGAAGCAAGATTCTTAAAACTTAATACAGTATATCAGATTCAAGTCTCTCCTTTGTGCTCACTTCTTGAGTTGTGGATTTTTTGATTCATTGCATGGAATTTATCTATGTATATGTTGTTATTCCTTAGCTTTGATCTAGGATCAAATTAAATCAGCTCTAGATAAGACATTGGTTCATTTGATCTGCACAAGGATCTTATAAGTAGTGTTTGGTCCAAGGTTATTTGTGTTTATGGCTTTGAGTCCTTGACAAGAGTTAGTTTCTCTATTATGCTTTTGAACTAGAAATATTGCCCAATGGATAAAGAAATGATCATAAATTAGTACATTCTTCATTAATACATGTTTGATTGATTTGGCTATATTCTGCAAAAGTAAATCAAAGATCATTATATAATCCTTTGATTTTTGTAGTTGTAAGTTGTATGTCATGCATGGTAATGGAGAGTCAATGAATGAGTGGTTGACATTTAGTACTTTCTTACCATTATCTATTGTTTAAAATCCAAAGTTGTAAAGATTTGTATGTTGAGCTAGATTAGGTGTACCAACCTTGGTTTTGTAGAGCTAGAAGTGCAGAGGGCATTCTTGTCCCTATACTTGGTCTAGTTACCTTAAGATAATCCCATATTTGGACTAACCATTCTTAAAAGTCACTCTAAGGTATATTGGTAGCTTGTAAAGCCTAAACATTTTAAAATACCAAAAAAATGACAACTCTACTAGGGAGAGAGATATAAAAATTTTGATAAACCTGTTTTGAATCTCTAGTACAATTTGTAAAATCAACACCCATTTGAGTTATCCTATCTGATTCATAGAGTCATGTGCTACAAAGAAGCATTCCTCTTACTTAAAAAGTGAGTCAGGGTTTGTTTTGTTTGTCATTGCAATATTTCTAATAAGTCTAAATTTCCTAAAATATATACATATATTATCTCACAAGTGGTGAGTGGCGACACTGAGCTCTCTGATTGTACTAGTGTGCATGTTTGGAGAAAGACTAAAAGGAAAGAGGTGGACTTGCAGTGATGAAGAATAATATGTTTGGACTCTTATGAATAAGATAATAGTCAAAGGAGGAATCAATATGAGACCCTATTATAGGGGTGTGTTGTGAGTTTTCTAGTTTTAAAGAAGGTCAAAGTTGGGAAGGATTTCTCAGCTGATTCAAACTTTTCCTCTACAAAAAGGTGGCGAATCTACCAAAAATTTTGAAAGGTGATTTGGAGGTGAATTTAGATCACTATTTTTTGTAGCTACTACAACACATCCATGTATTTTATTTTCAGGTTATAAAATGTTTCCTTATCAAGTGATTTAAGTACTAAGAGAAGGAACAAGGTGTGGATAGAGGTTTGCATGCTTCAACGTTAGAATTACAGTTTGCAAAATCAAGTGGAAGTATGTACTAGTTATAAGAAATGGGGGACATAGAGGTTAGGGATTCTTCTATGTCCAGATCTAGAGTACCTTTTCCATATCTTGAAGAGTTTCTTGGAGAAGTTAAAATGTTGGAACAAGAGCTCCAAGAAGAGATTATTTTGTTACTTCAAAGAAGAATGAAAAGAATGGTGAGAGAATCTACACTTCTTTTTTACAAGAGGTTTTCTGCTACACTAAAGGAGTACCTTATTCCTTTCTATCCTCAAGAGACAGTTTGGGTTAATGTATTTTTGAAACTTTTTTTCCTGAATCAATTGATTTTCTAGTTTCCTCGAGGGTAGAATGTATTTATCATGCTAAGAAATGGATAAAAAATATTGAGGATCTTAAATATGAGGTAACACATGAGGTTGTGCCTAGTGATACGGATATTGAGAATTATGGAAACCAATATGATAGAGAAGTGTCCAGTGTGGGTGCTCTCTCTTGCAATCATGAAAGTGATGCTCCTTCTCAGTATGATGCAGAGGATATGTGTAGTCAGCAAGAAAATAATGATTTGATAAATGAAGATGATTTTTGTGACTATATATCAGAAGTGGGTGAAAGTGATGATAATGGTTCACTTCATGGTAAAAAAAATTATGAGTTCTTGACTTGTGAATATCTGAGATATTTAGGGAGGGATTATTGATGACAATTATTCAATTGTGTGTTTGTAGGCGTACTTCCAGTCCCCCAATTTTTGAACTTTTTGGGTTGATTTTTATGGTGAAAATATCCTGTAATGTGTTCCCTGATTTTTACTAACATGTTTCCTATGAAGTTGAAATTGTTCAAAGATCCAAATGCAAAATTCTAGATTCTCCAAGTTTGAGGAGTTCAGAATTCAAAGTTCATTGCCTCGGTTCAAAATTACAAATTCAGTTTGAAGTCTACGAAACAGAATTGGAATTGCAATTCACAATGTAGAATTAGAATCGGAATTGGAATGCAGAATTAGAATTGGGACGCAGAATTGGAATTGGAATGTAGAAGCACTTTTTGATTTTTTTGCAAAGAGAAAGCGGAAAATGACCTCTCATGGTCATTTTCCACCAAGGAGAAGCTTAAGTCTCATTTTCCGCCTGAGAAGAGAAAATACAAAATCCCAATTCATAGTGAAGAGGTACAGATTCTTAGTATTAGGATTACTCCTTCAATGCAATTTATGAATCAATAAATGTCAGATTGTGACCATTACAATGAAGCAGAAAATTGGAAAATTGCTATGCTTTTTACCCTTCATTTGGGATTTTCTGCAATGGAGAGGCAGATTTGGGATTTTCCGTCGGGAGCATTCAGTTTGGGATTTTCTACCAATTGCATTAGAGGCCAATTTCCCCAAGTCCTGGTAGTTAACTAGAAGTCCTCCACCAAATATGGATTCTCTGCTTCCTCTACCAGACATGGCTTCTCCGCTTTTTGCTAATCCAAGCACGCGACACTTTAAATGTTGGCAGAGGCATTATGGAAGCAAATGATGAAAAATCCGCCAAGTGAAAAGGAACTTATGACACGATTGATGAAGATGTGCATCCTAAACATCAAAAGAAGCCAAGAGAAAGGATGTTAATCCATGTGAGATTCTATACATATGCTCTATTATGATGCACAAGGCCCAAGAGAGAAGATGGGAATCACATTCAAGTCATCCAACCAAAGTCTGAGCTTTTTGCAATTCACAGCCAGAAGTGAAAATCCCGCTGATAGTCATATAATGGAGCCACTCGACACCATGAAAATGAGGCAGAGGCTAGTATGGTTCAATGTCACAATAGTTCAAGTTGCAGATACAAATACATCTCTGAGCTATAATTTGGGGAATGTATACAGCATGCTCATCACCATGATCGGTCCAACACGGAAGTGCATATATTGTGAATTCCATAAACATAGCCGAGCCCTTCATCTACTCATTTCCCCTCTTCATAAGCACTAAGCATGATGATAATCCCTAATTTCTTGATGGTGTGACACCATATGTTTATCAGGAGAAGCCGAGATCAAGTTTGGATCAACACAAATTACAAGACATTAATATGAATGGATCACAGATATGTCTGGCAGGGAAGAATGTCAAATGATAAGAATGTTGGCACTTATAGTAAATAGGGGACTTTGTGAGGATCGAGTACTAATAACAAAGGTCTTTTAGAGGCATCAAATACCACCCCTAAAAACATCGGATCCCAACGCCATGGAAGCCATGAGCTCTGGTATCCCAGAACAGCTGAAGCTTGTATCTATGATCATTAGTAAAATGTAAAGGATCTAAAAAAGAAATAGTATTTGAGTTTTTCAACCGATCTCACTGCCAGCGTGCCCAAAACTAGTAATCATCTCACTTTCATGTGCAAGGTATCTAAGTTGAGTAACAAGTGTTAGTCACTTGAAGGTGTGTCAAATGTTGAGACCGTGGCTTATGTGTTGTCTTTCACAGGCATCTATATGACAGTTCAATAAATCGATTCTCATGCAATATAGAGTGATTTATTATAAGATAATGATAAAATAATTGGTTTCTTCTACATCACATGTCAAGCAAATAGGTATGAATATAAAGGAAAATTTAAAGGATAAATCTAATGTCAGTAAAAGAATATTGATGTGAGTGTTCCAAGGCTTGCTAGCAGTTCAAACAAGAGACCTTAGCTTGTCTCTTCTAGGAACCTAATCTCCTCTAGGTCTTTATTGGCTTAGATTATTAACTAATTCCAATCCCAACTCTTCTCTAAGATTTCTCAACTCATGTGCTTCACCTTGAAAAACTAACACCTTTAGTTAGTTCAAATCTTCACTTCTCCCACTACACTTAGAAAGATCTAAGTGCCAACTCCACTCTAGCATTCATGATTCATTTCAGGGACATCCATCAACTTGAAAATTTTCATATCCTTTTCATTTGAATCCATTTACTAGGTTCTTCAACTTGTTCTTTACCGGGTTCAAGGATTCAATCACTTGGAAGCCTAATTGAGGCTTATTTCTTGTAGCCTTTTACAGTGTGTTTTCCCCAATTCTTTCAAAACTTTTCCAAATAACTTGAAAAACCAATCACAAATTCAGACACCCTTTATCACTTTACAAGATATTTTTAATTTTTTAATTTCCTAAGCCCTCCGTACATAGGGTTCCTACAATCTAGGTCCAATAGGGCTAATAGGCCTAATTTCTAGGACTGTTTGCAACCTAGTTGAAAACTTGCTCAAAACTTGGTTGAATGGATTGATGTGAACTCAATACTCATATAATGTTAGGATATGACTATACCCTATCTAGAACTACACTTATCCCGTACAGTGCTTCTCTACCCTGTAAGATATGCTCAATCCTTCATCTTCAAACCTCTAACCAGACAATGTCTGTTCGCCTAGGGCTGGGCACTAAAAATAGAAACTCAACTCCACCAGACTCCTACTCCTAAATATGTATAGACTAATGACTCCCCTAACATATCCAACCACCCTTAGGAAGATCCCATGGTTATTTTTCATGTTGGAGCCATGAATTGACTAACTAGTTAGGACAGGACCAGTGAACACGCAAAACACAAAATAATTTACCTCAGAACTTAGACTATCTCTAAACAACTAGCTTGCTTAATGAAAAACAATTAAAACTATCCTATGAACACAAATTCACAACTAAACTAATACATTCAATCCATTGGATATCACTATCACATTGAAATGCTCAGATTTCCTAAAAATACAGAGTTGTAGAGCTCTATTCCAATTCAAAACTTGTTACAAAGTATCCTCCCTGTCGAGATTCGAGAATCTACCCAAATTAGATGCCTCATTCCATGTTTCTAGGCCTTGTTGGTTGATTCCCCACTCCTAATTTGTAGGGGATCCAAGGTAACTGATTTGCATGCAACATTTGCAATAATTGCAAATGTTGTCATGACAACAATTTAGCAACTTTTGGCATCTTTGCCATTATGCCTCCTCCCTTAGTTTTAGGACCTCTAACCTCTTCATTTCAAGGATCCAAGATCATTTATGGCCTTATGGCATCTCTATGACATCACTTATGTGTTTAAGACACATTCAAGGCTCAAATCCAACATTAAGCAACTAAGCCTAAGAAATATAACAAATACTAACAATGGCTAATTTGGTGACCTTAGTCCTAATGACTAACTCACCTAGCCCACATTGCAATGACCTTCTAAGGTATAAAAACAACCTAACTATCTTGACTTGGCCAATGTCAATTATAATCCAAAAATGACTAAAACATGGAGGTTAGCCTAGGTGTGCTCCTGCACCATCCTCCCCAAAACAAAAAGTTCAATCCACCCTTGGATTGAGGATGCTTGGATCGATTCCCATATTTTTGAACTTTGATTCCTTTACCCATACTGCATCAACATTGGTTTGACCATGCTTCTTTACCAAGTGTTCTTTGTATTCTTTGGTTCTAGTCTATTTGTAGACTCTAGTATCCAGTACACTATCAGCTCCTGTGACTGTAGCAGGGGGTAATTGGAGAACTTCCACATCTCTGATCACTTCTTAGAGACTCTGATTCATGTCTTTCTATGGTCCTTTGTAATGGACTAAGTCTGCAATATTGAAAATAGGTGATAGTCCACTGTCTTCCAGGAGCTCAACTTTGAATGCATTATCACCATACTTAGCTAAGATAGGACAGGGACCTATCCTTCTCATATACAACTTGTGAGGGACTCCCTTTTGAAGTCCTAATTTTTTAAGATGCACCATGACCATGTCACCCACATTGAACTAAACTGTTCTCCTACTCTCATCAACTTTACTCTTATGCTTCATAGTATTCTCTGTCAATTTCCTCCTAACTGTATCATGTATCTCCTACATTTCATAGACAAAATCATCTACATATCCACTTTCCTTCACTCCATCCTTCAAGTCTCTCAACTCATAGACTCCTCTAGGATGTAATCCATATACTATCTCAAAGGAGCTCTTCCCTGTTGACCAATTTATGGTGTCAATGTAGGCATACTCAGCTTGCCCAATCAATTGATCCCATTGCTGACCATATTCCTTGGTCAAGCACCTTAGTAGATTTCCAAGGCTCGTATTCACCACTTCATTCTAACCATCAACTTGGGGATGGTATGCAGACCCAAAGGATAAATTAGTGCCCAATCTTTGCCAGAGAGTCTTCCAAAAATGACTCATAAATTTAGTGTCTCTATCTGACACAATGCTGATAGGTAACCCATAGATTCTTACTGTCTCTTTGAAGAAGAGAGAGGCTATTTGGATGGCATCATTAGTGGTCTTGCATGGCACAAAGTGGGCCATCTTGTTGAATCTGTCCACAACTACATATACACTATCCATGCCTTGTCTTGTCTTGGGTAACCCAACTACAAAATCCATGCTCAAACATTCCCATGGCCTAGTGGGAATAGGTAGTGGCTGATAGAGGCCTACATTTGAAGAAGTACCTTTTTCTCTTTGACATACAATGCAACTTTCCACATACCTCCTAACATCAAGATTCATCCTTGGCAAATAATAGAATCTTTGAACAAGTTCTTGGGTCTTAGTGATTCCAAAGTGGCCACTCAATGCACCATTGTGCTTTTCTTGGATTAAGTTCTCCCTAATAGACCCTCTAGGGACACACAATTTATTTCCCTGGAACAAAAGGTTACTTTGCAAAGTGTATTCACCATACTTTCTATGAAAATGATTCTTGAATTCAGCACATACCTTATCAATGTCTGCAAAGTCTTCATCATCAACATATAGATCCTTGAAGTGATCTATTCTCATACTCTTCAAATGAATTTCCTGAATTGTGAGAGCTCTTCTAGACAATGCATCTACCACTTCATTGAGGACACCTTTCTTGTGTTTTATATTAAAGGTGTAAGCTTGTAGGTACTCAACCCACTTCATGTGCTTGTGACTTAACTTTTCTTGAGAGTTCAAGAAACTTAAAGCTTGGTTATTCGAGTAGACTATGAACTCCATGGGGAGTAAATAGTGGCTCCATTTCCTTAAAGCCTGAACCAATGCATACATTTCAAGGTCATGGGAAGAATACTTCCTCTTGGCTTCACTTAAATTTTTTGAATGAAATGCTACTGGTCTGCCCTCTTGGCTTAGGACAGCTCTAATAGCCACATTGCTTGCATCACACTCAATGGTGAAAAGCTTCTCAAAGCTTGGCAAGACTAAGACAGGTTGGGTAGCAATCTTTTCTTTCAATAACTCAAAGCTCTTAGTGTCTTTTTCATTTCACATGAACTTAGTCTTCATTCCTCCTTTGATTGTGTCCAACATAAGAGCACAAATAACACTAAAATGCCTTATAAACTTCCTATAATACTGAGCAAGGCCATGAAAAATTCTTACCTCTATTGTTGTCCTTGGAGTAGGCCAATTCATGATGGATTCCACTTTACTTTTGTCCATTTTCAGATTACCATGAGAGAGAACATACCCAAGGTACACTAGCTCTGTTTTGATGAACTCACATTTCTCCAAGTTGATCATCAACTTCTCTTCATGCAGCTTCTTGAAGATAGTCTCAAGGTGTTGAAGCTACTCCTCTCTTGTCCTACTATAAATCAGTATATCATCAAGATATACTACTACAAATTTTCCAATGTATTCTTTGAGGACCTCATTCATGAGCCTCATGAATGTGGAGGGGGAATTAGACAGTCCAAATGGCATGACAAGCCATTCATACAAACCTTCATTGGTTTTGAATGTTGTCTTCCATTCATCTCCCTCATGTATTCTAATTTGGTGATACCCACTCTTCAAGTCTATCTTGCTATAGTACTTGGCTTCACCTAGACAATCCATTAGGTCTTCAATCCTAGGTATGGGGAACCTATACCTAATGGTTATCCTATTTATGGTTCTTGAATTAGTACAAATCCTCCATTTTCCTCCTTTCTTTGGTGCTAGGATAGTAGGTACTACACAAGAGCTAATGCTTTTCTTGATAAGGCCTTGGTTAAGGAGTTCTTCTATTTTCCTAGCAATCTCCTCATTTTGTTGAGGGGTCATCTTGTAAGCTGCCTTATTAGGTAGGGTAGCTCTGAGTATGAAGTCTATACTATGACTTATGGCTCTTGTAGGGGGTAATTTTTATGGTTGTCCATCACTTACTATGCCTTCATAAGTCTGCAACATGCTTTGTATCTCCTTAGGTATCTTTGATTCCTTGTCTCTTTTTTCTTCATTCTTTTCTCTTGGCCTTAGTACCAATGCATAGCCAACTCCTTCTCCTTCTTCCATGGCTTCTATGAATTATTTTTCACCCACCATAAGCACATTAGGACTTGTTGTCTTCACATCTGCATCTTCTAACAATTATTGGATTTTGAAAGTTACTTTATCCTTCTTGAATATATAGGATTTCTTCACTCCATCATGGATAGCTTGGCGGTCAAATTGACATGGTTTTCCTAGGAGCAAGTGACATGCATCCATGGGCAGCACATCACATAGAACCTTGTCCTTATATCTCCCTATAGAGAACTCTACCCAAGCTTGCTCATTGACTAAGACATGTTGTCCCTTATTGAGCAATGTGACCTTGTAAGGATGGGTATGAGGTATCCTTTTCATGCCTAATTTGTTGACTGCTTCTTCTAATACAATGTTGTCAGCAAACCCTGAGTCCACTATGACTCTACATACTTTACCCATTACCTTACATTTCATTCTAAATAGGGACCTTCTTTGACTTGGCTATTCTTTAACCGGATCCTTGATCAAGGTTCTCCTCATCATGAGGTTCTCACCTTCTTTTGAATTCAATGGTACCTCATAGTGTGTCTCTACTGCATTTGTCTCTTCATGAACTAAATTAGTTCTCTTTTTACCTCCTTGAGAAGTACTACCCTTCTCTGGACACCTATAGGAAGGGTGTCCCATTTGGTTGCAATGATAGCATTTCATATTGGAAAAGTAATTGCCTCTTCCTTGTCCACCACTTCTTCCTCTAAAGTTTGAGTTCCTTCCTCTACCACCTCTACTAGAACTTCCCTCTTTTTGCTCAGTGTACTTGACTTCTCCTTGTGTCCTTGATTCTAAACTTCTTCCACCATAGCCACCTCTTGATCCTCTATTATCCCTTCCTCTACCTCTTCCTTTGGAGGTTTGCTCTTGTTTTATTTTTCCTTTCTCCTCTATCTTCAAGGCCATTTGATAACATTGGTGAATGGTTTTGAAGTTCACAAGACTCATGTCTTTTTGAATAGACCACTTGAGTCCATTCAAATATCTAGCTAGTTTGATGCTTTCATCCTCCACCACTTGTGATCTTAAGAAAAACTTTTGGAACTCTTATGCTTGGACATCCAAATCTTTTTGTCTAAGATTGTGTCTTCTCCTATGCAACTGAACCTCATAATCATCAAGCAAGTAAGTCTGCTTGAACTTAGTCACCATGCCCTTCCATGAGACTATAGGACTCTTTCATTCTTTCTCCCTTTTAGTTTGAACAAACTTCCACCATGTGAGAGCTGATCCTCTCAACCTTGACTTGGCCACACTCACTTTTTGGGCCTCTGTGATACCATCACATTCAAAATGGTCCTCTATACTATCAATCCAATCCACAACTGAATCTGGATCCATTTGTCCACTAAAAAGTGGCACACCCTCCAAATCTTTGCCACTTAAAGCCTTTAGTTCCTTTAAGAAGGGTTCTTAGTCACTAATAGGGTCGGGGGTTGGAACTTCCTCTTCTAAATCCACTCCCTTCTCCCTTGCTTCTTCTTCTTCTTTATGATCTATCTTATCTTTCATGTTCTTAGCTTTGTCTTGGAATTCTCCCAAGAGTTGCTCCATTTGAGACAACCTTTCTCTTAAAAACTTGTTGTCTTCTTCTTACTCATCCAACTTTTTGGCTAACTCAGTGTTAGTCACCATGGTTTTGTCTTCTACTGGTCCAAATGGTGTATTCTCTCCAACTAATTCAGTAGGCTGACACATCCATCACAAGCCTTATCTCAATCAAGCTTTGATACCAATATGATTTGAGTGTTCCAAGGCTTGCTAGCACTTCAACCAAGAGACCTTAGCTTGTCTCTTCTAGGAACCTAATCTCCTCTAGGTCATGATTGGCTTAGATGATTAACTAAGTCCAATCCCAACTCTTCTCTAAGAGTTCTCAACTCATGTGCTTCACCTTGAAAGACTCACACCTTTAGTTAGTTCAAATCTTCACTTCTCCCACTACAATTAGAAAGATATAAGTGCCAAATCCACTCTAGCATTCATGATTCATTACAGGGACATCCATCAACTTGAAAATGTTCATATCCTTGTCATTTGAATCCATTTACTAGGTTCTTCAACTTGGTCTTTACCGGGTTCAAGGATTCAATCACTTGGAAGCCTAACTAAGGCCTATTTCTTGTAGCCTTTTACAGTGTGTTTTTCCCAATTATTTCAAAAAATTTCCAAAGAACTTGAAAAAAAAATCACACATTCAGATACCCTTTATCACTTTACAAGAGATTTTTAAGGTTTTAATTTCCTAATCCCTCCATACATAGGGTTCCTACAATCTAGGTCCAATAGGGCTAATAGGCCTAATTTCTAGGACTGTCTGCAACCTAGTTATGAACTCAATCCTCATAGCATGTTAGGATAGTACTATACCCTATCTAGAACTACACTTATCCCATACAGTGCTTCTCTACCCTACAAGATATGCTCAATCATTCATCTCCAAACCTCTAACCGGACAATGTCTACTCGCCTAGGGCTTGGCGCTAAAAATAGCAACTTGACTCCACCAGAATCCTACTCCTACATATGTACAGACTAATGACTCCCCTAACATATCCAACCACACTTAGGAAGATCCCATGGTTATTTTTCATGTGGGAACCATGAATCGATTAACTGGTCAGGACAAGACTAGTGAACACACAAAACACAAAATAATTTACCTCAGAACTTAGACTATCTCTAAACAACTAGCTTGCTTAATGAAAAACAATTCAAACTATCCTATGAACACAAATCCACAACTAAACTAAGACATTCAATCCATTGGATATCACTGTCACAATGAAATGCTCGGATTTCCTGAAAATACAGAGTTGTAGAGCTCTATTCCAATTCAAAACTTGTTACAAAGTATCCTCCCTGTCAAGATTCGAGCCTCTACCCACATTAGATGCCTCATTCCATGTTGCTAGGCCTTGTCGGTCGATTCCCCAATCCTATTTTTTAGGGGGATCCAAGGTAACTGAGTTGCATGCAACATTTCCAATAATTGCAAATGTTGTCATGACAACAATTTAGCAGCTTTTGGCATCTTTGCCATTATGCCTCCTCCCTGAGTTTTAGGACCTCTAACCTCTTCATCTCGAGGATAAAAGATCATTTATGGCCTTATGGAATCTCTATGACATCACTTATTTGTTTAAGACACATTCAAGGCTCAAATCCAACATCAAGCAACTAAGCTTAAGAAATATAACAACTACTAACAATGGCTAATTTGGTGACCTTAGTCCTAATGACTAACTCACCTAGCCCACATTGCAATGACCTTCTAAGGTATATAAAAAAAACTAACTATCTTGACTTGGCCAATGTCAAGTACAAGCCCAAAATGACTAAAACATGGAGGTTAGCCTAGGTGTGCTCCTGCACCAAATATATTTTAAGAGCACCATTTTCTGATATAAGAATAGAAAGCCCGAGGGGAAAGTGAAGAGGCCTAATCGATATGATTTTTGTTAAAAGAAGAAATTGCAAAACACCGAAAGGCATGGCCTTTTAAAATATAAAAGGGAATTCTTTTGTAATTATTTTTGGAGGCTAACATTTACATAAAGTATTATATAAAAGAAGCAGTTACAGGAACTGAAAAGTCACCAGAGAGGAAACCGAAGAGTTTTTGAAGACATTATTTATTGTAAGATTTTTTCCAAGAGAAGGGGCTTCCTTTCTGCTAGAGACAGAGTGTTGGAGTGGGGGGGAAGACAACATTTCATTCTTGCACTTCATTTTATGCATTGGAGATTTTTGTTCTAGCTTTGTAATAGATTTGGCAATAACCTATAAGCAAGTAAAATCTGAGTATTCTTATTTTGTTGTGTTCAAAACAAAGAAGAGTTTTGCTTCGAATCAGAGAGTTTGGCTATTATTTTCTGAATATATTCAATGAGAGAATTGTTGTATTTGGTTTTGAACATTATCTTGCATCTTGTGTCAAATGATGAATGTTATGTAGATGAGAGCATTTGCATGCATTCCCATTGCAAGAATCTGAATATTAAATCGTCATTCCTTCATTACATTTGCATAAGTAACATTCATATTGCATTACCAATGCTAGAAAGTCATAGGAAATGTGAATTCTTGGAGTTGGCTAGGTTTAGAACTGAATTTACTACCTGAGTTAGTTCTTTCTAGGACTGGCTTGGTTTTCCTCTTCCGTCTCACGTTAAGAACGTACCAAGTTAGTTTAGGAATTGAACAAATTCATTGAATATCATTCATAAGGGAGCTGTACCTTTCAATTCAGAGAAAATCTATCAACTTGATGGTAGATTATGCAACTATTTGTATCTGATCATTTGTAATACCCCTCCAACCCTAATATAAGTTTTGTGTTTTTGAACGAAGTAATATCTTTCGATGTTTTCTTACAGCTTCAGTTGTTCATAATACTTGTTTGATCTATTCCTATAGTTTGTTTTTAATGATTTCATAAACTAGTACCCGAGGATTCTAATATCAGACATACTATCTAAAGGTATAGATTTTGTATGTATTTATCTCTGTGTATGTATTGAGGAGATTCAAGACCTTTATGAATATAGTTAGGATGTTATATATGGATATATATAAGTGATTATTTATATTTTCATCTGTTAAGGTTACTTTTTATGAATCTTGTATGTCACTTGATGATTTGGGATATGTCTCATGATTAGGTTGATTTATTATTAGTATTGATTAGATACTAACCCAATGCTCAAGATTCTAACCTTCACTAGGATGATGCTACATGCTTGGTGTGTGTGTGTATATACATGATGTGTTTGCATGATTCAAGATGAAGTCGTAGTTACTCACATAGCTGAGGTCCACATGGTGTATCAATCCTGGTCATCTATCTACAATGTCTTCTTATATGTATATCTATGCACATGTATTTCTTCTCTGTGATGCAAGCTTGCAGGTACCGGGCATCGACTTCACCTGGCTTCACAGGTTTGAGCGTGCCCTCAAATCCTCAATGGTTTTTGTTATGGAGATAGTACTAAGGCCCTTGCATGAGTCTTCCTTTGTTATTATTCCAATTTGGGAATATTAGGGTTCCTTCTTTGTCAGTCAACCTTTGGGTGAAAAACCCAGATCCAGCACACCCGGTTGGGCATTCTTGTAATTGGTGCCTTGTGGTCACTTGCATTCATTTGGCTGTGTGATTTTTTTACTCATTTTATTTATTTCTCCTTCATGGTATTATTCTTAGTTAATCTTTCTATGTTGTGTTTCAGAGCTTCATA
>MU227953.1:586043-619981 GCA_018584345.1 Thuja plicata | reverse complement strand
CTTCCTATTGGATATTTTATTATGTTGAGAGGTACTTATGTATTTTTATTCATGTAATTGTAATCTCCTATAAAGAATCTTGAAGTATTGATGTAATCTGAATTCAAAGCAGTGGATTAAGGAATGGCTAGTCCTAGGTAAAAGAAAGGGAAAAGAATATATGATATATTGGACATGTTATTAGCATTAAAAGAAAGTATTTATGTTATTTCTCCTATTCTCTTATGTCGTTCATATATAAAGGAAATAATCTTAGATATAGTTATATCTAATGATGTACTACAAAAATAGTGTATTCTCTCTTGATGAAAGGATCAAAGGAAATTGTTGAAGAAATGATAGGTTAGTGATTGGAATTATTAATAATGATTAGTTATGAAACAATGAAACAAGATAGTAACTTGATAGTAATGTTAAGGGTTGGTTCATGTTTATGGGTTAATGAAGTACCTAGCATGATGTCTACCTTATTAATACTAATCTCTTACCTAAATTTTTAGAGGAAAGTGGTACAAAGGATAATAGATATTTAAAAAAATCAACATGATCTAATGGCATCAATTGATAAAAGGAATAATGATGTTAGACGATTAACTTATGTTTAATGAAAGAAACAAGTTAGTGAAATTTATCTTGGTGCATTAAAATTAATGTAGATCTTTTAAGCTCATAATTAAATGGATATCTTATGCATGTAAATAGTTTAGATAATGTTGCTTTAGTAGCGATGTTAGGGAACCTGTGAGGACTTAAGTTGAATAAATCTTGCATTCAAGTTGTAGAAAAGTATTTTTTTTATTTTAGAGATATGAAGTACAATGATGAATATTATTCTAGTTAAAAAAAAAAAAAAATTACTTGCATCTTATAGATATTTTATGTATTGTCCTCTCGGGTTGCCTGGCGGGGCGTTACATCATTTCTTTCAAATTTGGGCATTTGAGAGTTAAATTAGGAAGTGACAATCTGTTTACCAATAGTATTGTCATTGATGTTTACACAAGTATAGTGATGTTTACACAAATGTCTAATCTTATCTGAGCATAGTCAGTTCATGCCAATCACTCTCGGGCAATGAGGAGGACCAAAGTGTTTTTCAGTTCTAACCAAGTTTACTCGGGCATCATAGTGTTGGTCGGGCATTGAAGTATTTCAGTATTGACCAAGTAAAATAGTTAGTGTCAGCTGACTAATAGTAGTTTATATTTTATGGATAAATAGTTATATGCAGCCGACAGACATAAATTTTATTATTTATTTGGAAGTATATCAAGGACTACATGACAAGGCTTAACATATATATATAAGGTCAAGTTTGGATTGAATAGTGGGACAGAGAGTGGATGTGTGTTTATGATATGAAGAGTGAAGGAGAAAACAGATGAGATTCTGATTGAGGATAGAACACAGAGGACTGCAATAGAATATTCAATCAGTGAGGATCAAGTATTTAATCCATAAAAAAGATCTGAATAAGCAAAGATAGTTTCCTATCAAAACATGTCAAATCCATTGTTACTTTCTAACAATTGTAGCAGTAATCAAAATCTCTTAACAAAGTAGACTTAATAGTCTTTTGTAAAACCTTTCACAAGGTGACATTTCTACATTTAAGTGTTTAAAGACCTCTCACAAGGCCACTCCTTATAGGGTGATTAAATCCTCTAACATGGTCACACCTAACAGTGTGTTATTGTAACCTTTAACAAGGTTGGCTCCTAATAGGGCTCACTTTAGAAGAGTGAAAAATAGTGACTAGTTGAAATTGGTGATTTTCCCATATTGAATTTCCATGTTAAATCTTGGTGTTATCTGTGTACATTTCATTTTCTTTATGGTTTATGTTTCTGCAATTAATTACTAAAGATAATCACAATTAATATCTTAATATTTTCTATGTTAACCGAGTGACAATAGAATATTTGTGTTAACCGAGCAACAGTAACTAAATTGTTTAAGACATCTAAAGGACTGAGATTTGTTTTTGTGGTAACTGATTCACCCCTCCCATCTCAGTTAATCAACTCATTTCCAACAATTGGTATCAGAGCACCAAGTGCTTTCAGGGAAGGTTTCAAGGCCTAAGCTAAAGATCAGATATGTCTTACAGAAAGGAGATCCCGAAGCTTAACAAAGACAATTTTGCAGCATGGCAAGATTTGATGAGACTACATCTATCTACCATTGGAGATACTGGTTTACAATTCTTGGATCATAGGTATGTGGAACCATCGAGACCTTTGACTGTGGATCAGATGATAGACATGAATCATCACAACATAATGATGATTGATATAGCCTTTGCACTCAACTAATCTGAATTTGATGAAGTCAAGGAATGCCTTACTGCCTTTGATATGTGGAACAAACTGCATGATATTCATGGAGTAGATGTCAATGTAAAGAGAGCCAAAGTAGAAAGTCTCTGAGGTCAATTTGATCTGATGAAAATGAAAGAAGGAGAGGACATTACAAAATACAATGAAAGAATCAAGAAAAGTGTCAGTGCCATCAGATCTGTCGATGGAGTAATTGAAGACACAATACTGGTTAGCAAGGTATTGAGAACTTTACTTCCTATCTATGCAATTAGAGTTTCAGCTATTCAAGAAATGAGATGCAGTAATGGTATAACTCTAGATGGATTGATTGGAAGATTATCAGCCTTTGAGTTGGATAACTTTGACAATTACTCTCCTAATCTTGGCAATATTGAGTTTGCATTCAAAGCTAAATTAAACCTTGGAAAGATGAAAGGAAAACAGATTGACAGTGACAGTGATGATGAATCTGATGATGAAGATCTAGAAATCATTGAAGCACTACTTACAAGGAGAGATGCAAAAGGAAAAGAATAGTACAAGGGAAGAATACCATTAAATTTTTTTTCTTGTGATGAGGTTGGTCACATTGCTGCTAAGTGTCCAAAAAATGAAGACAAAGGTGAGAAAAAGTTCAACAAGTATAAAGGCAAGAAACATTACAAGAGATACAAAAGCTACAAAGATAAAGGTAAGAAATCTTGCTACATTGCTAAAGATTCTAATAGTGATGAAGATGAAGATGAAATGGTTTATATTTCTATTAAGGAAATGAGTCAGATAATGAAGATAATGAAATCAACACTATATTCTCATATTTGCAAGAATGACACTTGGGTAATTAATAGTGGTTGTTCTCATCACACGACTGGTGATAAAACCAAATTTGAACATCTTGAGCACTATAATGGTGGGAGTGTCAGTTTTGGGAATGATGAACCCTGCTATGTGAAAGGTAAAGGTTGTATTGCTTTAACAGAAGGAATCAAATGTGATAATGCTTATTGGGTTGAAGGAATAAGGTGCAATCTACTAAGTGTGGCACAGCTGAATAACATTGGTTTCAAGGTAGAATTCATGAATGGTAAGGCCAAGCTCTTCGATGGTAAGGGAAACCTAGTTGGAACTAGCAGACAAACTAAAGGTAATCTAATTTATCTTGATCTTAATGAAAGTTCATGTTTTATTGCACAAGTAGAAGAAAGATGGTTATGGCATAAAAGGTTATGTCATGTGAACTTTGATAACCTAATTAACATAAGCAAGAACAAAAGAGTAAGAGGAATACCTATTCTGAAGAAACCTGAACTAGCAATATGCAAACAATGTAAAATTGGGAAGATGGAAAAAATAGCTTCAAGAGCAAGAACTACAATACAGAAGAAGTTTTGGAATTGGTACATACTGATTTATGTGGACAAATTGGAACAACAAGTTACACAGGTGAGAAGTATTTCATTCTATTTGTTGATGATCATTCCAGAATGATGACTGTTATGTTTCTCAAATAAAAATTAGAAGCTTTTCAGAAGTTCAAATGGTACCTAGCTAGAGTTGAAAAATAAACAGGAAAGAAACTGAAATGCTTAAGATCTGACAGAGGAGGAGAATTCATTTTTAATGAATTCAATGAATTCTACAATGAAAGAGGAATCAAAAGAAAAGTATCTACCTCAGGTACTCCACAACACAATGGTATAGCATAAAGAAGGAATAGATCCATTATGGATTGTGCAAGAACCTTGATGATTGAAAAGAATGTTGCTACCAAATACTGGAAGGAAGCCATCAGCACTGCAATTCACACCCTGAACCGAATTCAAATGAAGAAAGGTACTGAGAAGACGCCTTTTGAATTATGGTATGGTTATAAACCTAATGTTCATTATTTCAAAGTATTTGGAAGTAAATGTTACATCTTGAAGGAAGCAAGAAATGGAAAATTTGATGTAAAATGTGATGAAGGTATATTCCTAGGCTACTCCTGTAAAAACAAAGCATATAAATGTTTGAATCTTTCTACTCATAAATTCATAGAAAGTGTGCATGTAAGGATTGATGAGTTTGCAGAAAGAGGTGAAGAATAGAGCAATAAAGAGACTCAGGATTACAAAAACTTTGTATATTATGAACCTGATACTATACCTAAGACACAAGCAATGGTGATTGGACAACATCCCTGTCAACCATCGAATTCATCTACACAAACCCAAACAGTTCAACCTGAGTTGCAACCTGTGTAGTCCAAGTTGCTGGTAGAGGAAACTGAGTCGCAGATTGAAGAGACTGAGTCACAAACAGAGGGAACCGGGTCGTAGACAGACACACCCGAGTCTCGGACAAAGGCACTCGAGTCTTAGAAAGTGGAACCCGAGTATCAGACAGAAGAGAAGAAAAAAAATTTTGAGCATGGTGAACCCAGTGGAACAAGCCCAGAATCAAGGAGGGATCCTGTACTTGCAAAATATGTCAAAAGGCATCATGCACCTGAACAAATAATTGGAGACCAGACAGAAGGTGTAATGACAAGGAACAAAATTAAAGGTACATGTTTGCTTAGTGAAATTGAACCTAGAACTATTAAATATGCATTGAATGATGAAAGCTGGATCGAATGAATGAATGAAGAGATTGAGCAGATAGAAAAGAACAAAACCTGGACTCTTGTACCTAGGCCAAAAGATAAGAATGTGATTGGTACAAAGTGGGTTATCATAAACAAGATGAATGAAAAAGGAGAATTTTCCAGAAACAAGGCAAGATTAGTATGTAAAAGATATGCTCAAGAAGAGGGTATTGATTATGGAGAAACTTTTGCTCCTAGTGCAAGACTTGAAGGAGTCAAAAATTTATGGCATATGTTGCACACAAAGGATACAAGGTATATCAAATAGATGTAAAATCTACATTCTTGAATGGAATTCTTGAAGAGGAAGTCTACATTGAGCAACCTGAAGGTTTTTGTAGATCCTAACGAAAGGAATATGGTTTGAAAATTACACAAAGCATTGTATGGACTGAAGCAAGCTCCTAGAGCCTGGTATGAAAGACTGCATGGTTACTTGATAAGCATTGGATTTCAGAGAACTAATGAAAATAGTAGCTTGTATATCAAAGAAGGACCTCAGAAAAAGATACTTTTAGTAGAAATATTTGTTGATGACATATTGTTTACTGTATATGATGACTTATGCAAAGCATTCTCAGAAGCTGTGAGTAAGGAATTTGAAATTTCCATGTTTGGTGAAATCAAATTCTTTGTTGGTTTACAAGTTTATTAGATGAAGGATGGTATCTATATTACCCAGTTTAAATACATCAAAGAGATACTGAAGAAATTTGGGATAGAAGACTCTAGACCAGTTGGAACACCTATGCCTACCAGACATAAGTTGTCTAAGGATGATGATTCAAAGGAAGTAAACTAGACTACCTACAGATTCATGATTGGTAAACTTCAATATATTGTTCACACCAAGCCTGATATTGCATTAGAAGTTGTTATTGTTGCAAGGTTTTCAGCTAATCTTAGAGAGAATCATTTGATGGCTATAAAATGGATTATGAGATATCTTAAGGGTACTGAAGATTATGGATTATGGTATAAGAAATGAGGAAACTTTGATTTGAAGACTTTTACTGATGTTGATTGGGATGGAAGTGTTGATGATAGAAAGAGCACAAGTGGTGGAGCATTATTTCTTGGCAAAAGGTTAGTCTCCTAGACAAGCAAGAAACATAACTACATTTCTCAATCTACAGCAGAAGCAGAGTATGTTGTTGCAGCAGTAAATTGTTCAAACATCATATGGTTCAAACAATTGTTGTCAGGTATGAAGGTGGAAATCACATAACCAATCATTATCTACTATGACAACACCAGTGCTATTAACATTTCAAAGAACCCTGTGATGCATACTAAGACTAAACATATTTCAATAAAGTATCATTTCTTGAGAGAATTGGTTTAGGACAAGGAAGTAAGGTTGGAATATGTGAATACTAAATAACAAATTGCAGACATATTTACAAAACCATTACCTAAGGATTCATTTTTGTATCTTAGAGGAAAGCTATGGGTAATTCCCCTAATTGAGGCTCACTAAAACACAGTTTAGTGATGCATCAACCAAGCTACAGAACAAACTTAACATGTTGATGCAGATATTTAGAGCTTATTGCATATGAATCAGTATAGACAGGTACATTGCAACTTCATTGGATATGTTGGTTGTCAAAGAGGGAGAGATTACTGTATGTCATAATGATCAGTGAAAGAGGGAGAACTTTATCAGAAACAGAGATTTATGACAGAGGGAGAAATCTGTATTTCAGTGATAGAGGGAGTTTTTGGATGAGAATTAGAATGAAGCTAAAGACATTAATAAAATTTGGATGAGAATAAGAATGAAGCCAAGGACATTAATAAAAATTTCATTCTTATGTCTGCTTCTCTATAATTCTTTGTATTATGACATGTTGTGTTGCCATCAATGCCAAAGAGGGAGATTGTTGATGACAATTATTCAATTGTGTATTGTCATTGATGTTTACACAAGTATAGTGATGTTTACACAAATGTCTAATCCTATCTGAGCATAGTCAATTCATGCCAAGCACTCTCGGGCATTGAGGAGGACCAAAGTGTTTTTCAGTTCTGACCGAGTTTACTTGGGCATCACAGTGTTGGTCGGGCATTGAAGGATTTCAGTATTGACCAAGTAAAACAGTTAGTGTTAGCCGACTAACTTAGTTTGTATTTTATGGATAAATAATTATATGCAGCCGACATACATAAGTTTTATTATTTATTTGGAAGGATATCAAGGCCGACTTGACAAGGCTTAACATATATATATATATAAGGTCAAGTTTGGATTGAATAGTGGGACAAACAGTGGATGTGTGTTTATGATATGAAGAGTGAAGGCAAAATCAGATGGGATTCTGATTGAGGACAAAACACAGAGGACTGCAACATAATATCTAATCAGTGAGGATCAAGTATTTAATCCATAACAGAGATCTGAATCAGCAAAGACAAATGCCTATCAAAACAGGTCAAATCCATTGTTACTTTCTAACAATTGTAGCAGTGATCAAAATCTCTTAACAGAGTAGACTTAACAGTCTTGTAAAACCTCTCACAAGGTGACATTTCTACATTGAAGTGTTTAAATACCTCTCACAAGGCCACTCCTTACAGGTTGATTAAATCATCTAACATGGTCACACCTAACAGTGTGTTATTGTAACCTTTAACAGGGTTGGCTCCTAACAGGGCTCACTTCAAAAGAGTGAAAAATAGTGACTAGTTGCAATTGGTGGTTTTTCCCATATTGGGTTTCCACGTTAAATATTGGTGTTATCTATGTACATTTCATTTGCTTTATGGTTTATGTTTATGCAATTAATTACTAAAGATAATCATAGTTAATATCTTAAGATTTTCTATGTTAACCAAGTGACAGTAGAATATTTGTGTTAATTGAGCAACAGTGATTGAATTGTTTAAAACATCTAAAGGACTGGGATTTGTTTTTTTGGTAACTGATTCACCTCTCCTCTCTCAGTTACTCAACTCATTTCCAACAAGGATAGCTCTGAGTTCTTACACCCAACACACATTGAGTTTGAAAAAGAGTGTATATCATATGATTAAGATTTTAACATGTGTTTCTGATTCCCCTTGTGCTTTTGTGTCACTAGGCTACAATAAGATTGAATATGATATATCAGATGATGAAATAATCAGTGCATTTCTAGATTCAAAGGATAAATAGGTTCCTAACATTTAATGTTGAGTACTGATTGGAAAAATTATGTGGATTATGAATCTTTTTCAGATTCTAAATCATTCATTGAGCCACTCCAAGATGGTCTTTCAGTTACTCAAAGTTGGCATATACCTAGTGAGTATGTGGATGAGTGCTCTCCCTCCAACAAACAGGATGGTGGTTTGCATAAGGTTGATCATTTGCAAGTGAGTTCTTTAGGGAACTCTGATATGGATATGAAAACTAGTGACAAAATACAAGATGGTGACTCTGCTAAAGAGGAGAATAAGGATCATGACATGAAGTTTTTTGAAGATGATAGTGTTGAACATTGTTCTTGTTCAAATGTTGATATGTCTTCTCTTGCAGAAGGCAAATATGGTACACATGTGGTCTTTAATGTTTATGATGAGCCAGACTTTGAAGATTTCCATAAATTTGTCTCCTATAATATCGAGTGGGCTAGATCAAGTGCCAATTTATGAGTTTTCTCAATGTTTGCATGAAGAACATGAAGTTGAATATGATAGTTTCTCCTTTGATGTGAAAACTATTGATGTTGGTGGATCTGATGATATTGATACCAACTATATGGCAGAATATGAGTGCTTTAAAGGAGAAAGAATATTTGTTTTAAAGGAAAAAGAATATTTGCATCCTTACTAATTTTTTTGTAGGTTATTCTTCCGAAATTTTACAACCTATACATCTACAAACTTTTTTGAGAAGTTTGCTAAACAAGGAGAATTCTCCTATAGTGAAACACAAGAATGATTCTTTTGTACTAAGTATAGATCTAACTTGATATTTGGACTTGCAATAACAAACAAGCAATATTACAAGCACTTTTCAATTATTTAATATGCAACAATTATTCCTTTGTCAAACCCAAAGATAACTATCAATAAGTAGTGTAGATAAAAAATGATTATCAAAACATGTATAAATTTGAATTACATAACTAATTATGTTAATGTTTGTAGCTTCAGTCGTATGATCATTAGAATATATATAATACATGTTGATTAATAATAATATATTATATATGTTATATTATTATTAATCATATGAAATTTAATATTTAATATTAAATTATTATATTATTCTTAATTAATAACTGATTGATGAAACATTATAAGATTGATTAACTTATGATTAATAGGAAGAGGCATGTCCTTTCTTATAAATAATAATGAATAGACATGTCCCATGAAGGGACATGTCTCTCCTTGCCTCATTCCTAATATAAATGAAAGAGAGATTGTTGCATTTGAAAAAACACATACAAAATAGAGTGCTATTACATTTGCAGTTATCCTAAAACTTAACAAATTACATAACATTAAAATATATTTAAAATTTATCTTTAATTTTCTATCGACATATCCCATGAATCTCTTATAAGTACATGCTCTAGTTATTTTTTATGTGAAGATTGATCAAGTGAAATATAAAAAATATAAGTTCTACTAATCTTACTAAGTTTAACGTTGTCTTAAAAATATTTTTATATATTTTGTAAATATGTAACTTTGATATTAATTTAATGAAAAGGTACTATTTAAATTTTTAAAAAAAAAGAAAAAAGGAAAGAGAAAAGAAAAGAATGTAATAAATTAACGATGGTCCAGATTTCAAAATCGTGATGAAATCTTCAATATTCAAACTGAATATTCGTGTTTATCACATTCACTTTTGAAATCACACTTGGAGAAATTAAATTATCCATAACCTCAATTCTTATAAGCATTTCAATTTCTTAATATGTCGGTGGGAGTAGAAAGCTGACGATTGGATTCTCAAACTGACATGTAAACGGTCGTCAAATTAATCGTCTGACCATATCCACATTTGTTTAAAGTGGAGCCATACAGTAAATCTGGCGGGCATGAGCGAAATTTACGATGAGACAAGATAATTTGTCGGCGCGACATGAAGACAAATAATTTGCAATCGGGAAGAATAATAGAAAACTGCACAGGAGTGGAGTAGAATAATAGAAAACTGCACAGGAGTGGAGTAGAATACAATACGATACAATGGAGGTGAATAGCAGAATGGAGAAAGAGGTAGAAGAAAGTGGAAAGATGAGATTAGAAGAGGAGAGAGGCGTAGAGCAGTTCATTCCAAGTGTCTGGGACGCCGGGGAGGCACCAATGTGAGCAATCGGCGTAGCGAGCAGGATTCTTACGTTGCTCCGCCGTAAAATCAGTGCTGTAAGAAGAGGGGTGCCCATCCTTCCGCAGCAGTGATAACGTCGTTATGTCCAGAAAATGGACCTGAGATTTCATATTCCTCACCACGCCTTTCGCTATATTATAGAGGGGAGGGTATGGACCCGGGTATGAATACCCGCTTATGGGTGCCCTCTCCCCGTAACAGTTGCTCCCCTTCCCATTCTTCCATTCCCCAGCGCTGCACACACCACCATTTCTTTACTCTCTACGTCATCTATCATCACCTCTCTAACTATATATATTATTATTTACTTATTTAAATATAACAGAACACAAATCAAATTTTGTTTTTTCTTTTACAATCAAATCAAATTTAAGTTACTAATTTTGAAGAAAAGATGGAGAGACCTGGTATGAGAGGGAGAATAGCTGCGGAAAAAGACGGGAGTTGTTCGGGTGTCAATGTTGGAATCGATCCAGTTGGCCCAGGAAGTCATTCCTTTGAGATAGGCAACTGTGCGGTCCATGTCCTTGTACCACCTGCTGCCGTCTTCCATGTAGTCCCATCTGAACTTCAAACGCATTATGCTTTTAGTGGGAAAATCCATGGGGAATAAGAAGAACAACACTGTTATAATGGGTTGGTGGGTTACCCTTGCAGATTGCCGGTGTGGGTCCACCAATGGCCGGAGTTGAAAACGAGAACATCCGCGGCCTTCCAGGCTCTGCCATTAATGGCCGCTGAATCGAGGCGGAGCACTACTTTTTTCTGCCCCCCTACAACTCTGGTCGCCATGTCCACCAGATACGGTGCTCGATAGAACGATACACTCACTCCATAGTCCTGTTCAAACAGTGAAAATGCCTCAATTACCACATGGGCACTCCCGCACTTGCAGGTATGGAGTACAAAAAGTCATACACACTACCTACCAAGGCTTTGAACGTGGAAATTGGGTCTCCAGAGGAAAATGAAATCCTGGACTGGGGCAACACAGAGTGCAATAGACACGTCATGGACTCCCATTGCCCGCGGTTCAGCGAATCCCCCACAAACATAATCCTCTTTCCCCTCATTCTCCGAAGCATGTACACGGCATTGAACCTGACAAAAAACATGTACACCTCTCAGATTTCCACAATCCCTCATTTTTATACAGACAATCAAATAAAAAAAAGCAACTACCTGGGAATGTTGCAGCCTCGGGGCTTCCATCTCCATTTCTGATAGTCCAAATCAGGCCTGCCATTCTTTTGGCAGGTCACTTCTCCATCAAGGTATGGACAGTTACCTCCATTATAGAGTGGATATGATGAATCATAAACCCAGCTGCCGCTGAACAAATCGCACTTGCCTCCAATTTCCACATTTGCCCCTGTAAGATTTTGATCTTTAGAAGTAGACAAGAGCCGTATGTTCGTGGAATGGGAGAATCCGGTGCTTGTCCCGTGTGCAGAGAAATTGAAGGATGTGGAATATGGACAAACAGATAAGAAGATGAGAAGAACATAGAGTAGCCTCTGCCTCTGCCTCTGCCTCTGCCTCTGCCTCTGCAGCCACCATTTTAGTCTTCCCATCATTTGGTCTGCCCAACAATATTACCAGGGACTTTCTGACAGGCAAAGTCTAGTTAAAAATGGTGGAGAGTTGGGCAATGGAAACTAAATCTCCACCTCCATTAATTGCACGTGTCTCGATCTGAGGCAAGAGCAGATCAAATCTCAAACTGCGCATATAGACAAAGAGGTTGTTGCCTGGTCACTTTTCATAGGGGGTTTGGAATCTGGCAAAGAATAGCAGTTAATGATGGCATGGGAACAAAGGAACCCGTGGGATGCCAGTACTTTTGCTGGTGCTAATTCCAAATTACACGACTCCCTTTCTTCCTAAACTAGACTACACTAGACTAGACATCCCCGCACCTTGAGTTGGAAACAATCATTGTATCTGGATCACGAAACTCCAATCATGCCATCGTGTCACAGTCATAGCTCATGATTCCACCTAATAATTTTGCCGCCAAGTCAAAACCCACTCGCGCTTAGCTAACAGAAGTGGGTGGTGGGCCTTCCCACATGCACAGCTTTCAACACATGGGACATAACTTGTTCAGGGTGGGGTTTCCTTTCCTTCCCCAGTTTAAACCATAAATATACTTTACTTGCCAAGGCTACCCGATTAAAAAGAATATTCATCCATTAAAGCAGACTTTAGGCTGTTAAAAAACAATAAAATTGGTGTCATTGCAGCAGCAGGAGCAGCAAAGAAGTAGGTGCAGGGGAGGGTGTATAATGGCTTCGAAGCCCCACGAGAATATTGAGGAGATTTTGGCATTCATGCCTCTAAGCTGGCAATGATGTGGATAAACGACTTGCACAAAAGATAAAGCACAGCGAACCCATCAACTCTCACTTTTTCGCTGGATTTTTCACACGAGGAAGCTGTGTACTTCACGTTTTGTGCTATTTCGTGTACAACCCTTTTGGTTTAATCTTTGAAATTATTCTTTTTATGCTTCTTTCAATCTCTTAGATCATATTACTTTTTTAATATAATTTCTAATGTTTTTTTTTTCCTTTGGATTAGATTATAGATATCTACTATTTGTTAATAATTTGTTTATAGATTTTAATAATTGAATTTTTCTTTTCTAAGATAAATATTTCTAAAAAATGACTATTATTTATTAGCATTAAAGTCAAAATAATTCTAAAAATTTGAATATTATTTATTAGCATTAAAGTCAAAAAAGTTTTAATTTATTTGTCTAGGTCATATATTTAAAGATATCATTCTAAGACACTTTCATATAATCAAAGATCATTAAAAAGTATCGAAGAATCACACAAGACATTTTCTCTAACAAAATTCAATCATTGGAGAGCATAAAAGTTTAACATTTAATGAAAAAAGCCAAAAGACAACATTTAATGAAAAAAGCAAAAAAGGCAACATTCATTTACATCTTCAAAAGTCATCTATTGATCTTGCATAGACTTGAGTGGGATTTGCTCACTTGCATGCATCAAATCTCAACATATTCAACAATAAACTCATTCACATTCACTATCACCACTTATCTATATTTCAATAATATTGAATGAAGCTAGGGGTCCACCTAGGGTTAAGCAAGTTTCATACATTAAAACTCTCATAGCAACCTTAACAATACTCATTATGACAGCCATGCTTTCCTAACACAGACATCAAACCAAGTAAAAATATTCTACAAGAATTGAAGATCGGTTTCTACAATGTACATAACCACACACCTAGGATTAGATCATAATACTAATATTTCCCTATGTACTCAAAATGTCAAAACCTCAATTCCTAAGTCTAATTTTAGATTTTAAAATATCAGTATTTCTCACAATTTTAAGTACTGAAAGCTAGCATCCATCTAATTTCTAGTTAACCCCAAATTCATTTTCTTAGTTAAATAACATCAACCAACAACTTATTTTAGGGTCTAATTATATTAATTGAAAGATATCAAAACCCCCAATTAGACTATATATAAGTATGACACATTTTACTTCTTAGGTGTTGTCGAACTTGAAAGTTTCATAGTGATACTTTTTTTTTTTTTTTTGATGGAAACAACCGGATTACATAGATATCGGCATCTCTGCCATTACATATCTGATTACAACATTACGAGTAAGCATACATCTAAACCAGAAGTCATCCTTTGGCTAAGCTGCCACGTGCAGGGGGATCCAGTCCGTCAAAGTCACCCAGGGGTCGAACCTAGCCCAAACGCGCCTCCGGGGGTTTGAACCTTGGTGGATGGCAATGTCATACCATCATCCTCACCAATTGTGCCCAACCAATTGAGCTACAACCCTTTGGCAGTGATACTTTTTTTGAGTTTTGGTTTTATTCTAATTTTCCCATGTAATTTTTTGGATATAATTTCTTCTCGAGAAATTATCACGTAGCCTTAAGATTAGTCGTTGATCAAATTTTTTTTTATGGACCTCGGGCTCTCCTTTGTATATTATTTTATTATCAAAACTTTCAATAAATTTTGTTCTTTAATATATTTTTATGTGTGCAATAAGAGTTCCAATGTGTTCGTATAATTTATCATATTATAATGTCATTCTGTAGCAAGGATGGTGGTGCATGTTGGAGAGATTTTTATTTCATTGTGTATACGGTTTCGTCCTTCATGGAACTTGCTATTAGTTTTCAGTTAATTTTAGATGCATTCAATTCATTCAAGAGCATGACATTAGCATTGGTTGTATTTTTTTCTCATGTGATTGGTGATATTCATGATCCTAATGTTGATCATACTCATTTTATGACTAGAGATGATGATTTTTCCTTGAGTACCTCAAGTTTTCATAATATACATTATAAAAAAGACTGATATGTTTTCTTTAGTGATGTCAATTATTTTTCTCACTTTTCTTAGTGACAACTATACTCCTTACATGATATGTAAGAGTCACCTAGCCCTAAGTTCTATTAGTACATTTAAGCATCATGATTAATGATATGATGTAGCTAAACCTAATGATAATATTTAGGTCATAAATCTCATGATATTTCCTCTCTACCCTCGAAAACTGTCATGCATGCATTTAGTGATCCTTAGCTTCTTGATGATTTATCCAATGGATATCTTGGTGACACTTTCTTGCTTGATAAACATGATTCATAGGTTCTTTCTCATATAATATTTCTACAAATAGAAAGAATGACACTTTGTCGCTAGTGATTTATCAACAATACTAATCTCCTAAATGTGTAAAAGTCTTGAAAAATATTAGATCATACTGTTTATCATGAAAGTATTATTAGTTTTATAATGATTGACGGTTTTATTGGAGATCAAAACTTATTAGTTACATATGTACACTAATGCTCTTTTAAAGTATGCATTTAACTAAACTTTAATTAATAAGGAATTACAAGTGCTCGATATGTGTCATTCTCCTTAAAGTGTACAAATTAATATGTCCTTTCTTAATAAAAATTGGACCAATTAACTACATATCAAGAAAATTAAGAAAAATCTCTAGTGTAAAATATAGAACCATCCATCATAGCTAGATTCTCCTTGTTGATTGATGCTACTCTTAATTTTTATGGTGTTTGTTATTTCCTTTATTTATTGGTTTAGCTTGATGGTTCTTTAAGGAATTTTATCTTTCACCATATCATTTTGGTATACCTTAATATTTGTTTCTTCTATACCAACAATAATTTTTCAAAATCTTTAATGAAAGTGAGTAAAATGTTGGTTATGGAATAACCTAATTCTATTTTTCTCGATAAGCGGTGAGATAGTTTTGTGGTTTATTCTCAATAGAAAAATAAAGAAAAGGCTGAAGAGAATATAGGAACATCTGATACTTCAAACAAGCTCTTGTAAGAAAAGAAAAGGTCAAGTCTTTGGAAGTTCGGTGGTGTTTGAGGTTACATTTAAAATGATGGAATGTTATTTCATACACCACTAGAAATTGTCTACCTTAAAATCTCTATCTTACATGTCCACACTCATTTGTTTTCCACCCCCCATAGTATATTTTTAAGGCTAATTAAATTAATTCACCTTATCCCTTAACCCCAATAGGTTAATACAAGTGTTCATAATCTTAGAAACCTACTGTAATATAATCTCCAAATAATTGGGTTCTTAACCATACAAATAAATCTAGATGTTGGCTATATGCTAGTGTTAAGACACATTTGTTGAGTTGGTGCTAGTGTTTGCTAGAAATTTGAAATAGATGAATAGCCAAGATATTTCTATGAGAGGAACAAGCTATAGAACTATAAATGAAATAACACAATTACAAACTCATGATTCTAAGAGATGTGTAAATGTTAAGATAAAATGTTTGTATTAGGAAATTAAAGATAAACTATAAAATAATGATTGCACACATCAACATACATGTAAGCCAAAGTATGCAACATGAATGAATAAGTAAAGTTCAAGCTAGATAGTGAGTTTATATAGAACTAGGGAGAGGATGGAGGTGGAAAATCCAATCACTAGAGAGTGATCACCAAGTAGTTTAAAAATAGTAAATATTCCTCCTTTTTAAGATGGTAATACCTCAACATCTTATGTTCTAGTTTTTCATTATGGCGATAAAACACCTCAACACCTTATCTCCTAGTTATTCATTATTTAAATTTACTTTATTAACCTAAGAAAAAAAATTTGTAGGAAATGTTTAGTGCATAAGCATGAAGATGGGGGACCAAAAATGTGCCAAATTCCCTTTTGGTCCCCAAAAGAACATAGCACGTGTGGGCTATAGAGCACATGCGCTATGGCTTGGATTGCCCAAGACTTAGGATTGGGCAATTCAAACCATAGCGTGTGTGCTCTATAGTGCACACCTGCTATTAGGTTTTATATAAAGTTTAGACAGCCACAAAAGTTTCTCATTTTACTCCTTCAAACTCATGGCTTAGCAAAGAGACTAGCACTAGAGCACGTATGCATTATATTTTGGGTGTTTGATTCATCAAATCAAAGAAAAAAATGGCTCCACAATGTCATCAAGGTTGAACCGGAAGAAGAGGTAAGTGATTCTACAACCTACGCCTCTTATTTGTATTGAAATTTAAGTTTAATTTTTAGTTTTCAATCAAATTTAATTGGCAAAGTTTATTTTCTTAAATTTTAAGTTTAATTAGACTTTTAAAATAGATTTTTTTTAATTGCCAGGAAGGAATGATCTCCCCAAAGAAATCCCTCAATCAAACCCTCCATCTTCTCCTCATGAACAAATGAATATTGAAAATAATGAAGAAAATGAACCCCAACCGCCTCCACCAGTCAAGAAACCTCCTCCTGGAACACATGAAAATTTGATTAAGGAAATAGAAAGAGGGAAAATAGAAATAGGATATTTAATTAGGAAGTTAAAAGATTCTATTAATATAAATCCTAAAAGGGAAACACTTTCAAAATCATTAGAATTAATCTTGACCCATGTAGGTTCAGTTAGTGGGCAACTTAATTTATGGCACGACAAAACAAAAGAACAAAAATGATATTATGCAAATAAATTATCTTATGAGGGCATCAAAAAGAAACAAATCACAAAAGATGACATTTGCAAACTCTTTAAAAATTCAGGGGAAACTAATACTCTTAAAACTACAACAAAGAGGTTCCCAATTCATTGGTTATTGAATGAAGATATAAAAACAAACTTTTGGGATAAATGGTGGATGGTCTTTGATTCCCCTCCCTGTAACAATCATGAGGTTCCTATCTATTTCTTGAGGAAACTCTATTGTGAGTTTGTCTTGAAGGAGGTGCCAAATTATTTTGACTTTTTAGAGTCTCAGGGTAGAGGTGGGGGATCATCATTTGATAGACCTATGGCACATCATGACCCTAATGCACCTAGTTTTCCCGGTGGCTAGCCATAGGTAGATCATGTTAGTATTCCTTCGATTGTGAAGGAACATGTGGAGGTAATGCCTATAGAGAAAAAGAGGATGATGGATTGATGCCTGATGATTTTCTCAATGGAACATTTGGCATTGATACACAGGTAAATATTTGCAAGTTCATTTAATTTATTTGATCATATTTCACTTTTAAATGAATGAATAATTAAATTAGTATCTATTGATTATGATGAAAATTTAGGAAAAGAGTGTCGGTTGCAACGGTAATGATCCCCCAGACCCATTTTACACTACATCGTCAACTCCACAAGTATGCATCGAATAAAATATTTTAACTTATACATTTGATTATTCTATAATTATATGGATGTTTATCTCATAACTAATTGTGCATGTACATTAGTTCACTGCTGGACCATCAACATTCACATTAGACAACGAAGGGAATCCTTCACATTTCCTTGAGGTATCTTTATTTGCATGTTAATTTGAATTACTTGATTATATTTAATTAATAAATGAATGAAAAACTAAATTACTAGACAAATTATGATCAAAATCCAAAGTCAAAGTGGTCATGGCAGTGATCACATTCCTTCACTTGGCTTTGTGACAACATCATTTAGTCCACAGGTATATATGGGTGATCCCACTATAGTGAGTTAAACTTTTTTGCCTAAACGGACATTGAAGTCTACATTTTGAAAAAACCTTTCAGATTTAGATGCATATTGTCATTAAACCGTTTGAAATCAGAAGATGAAGTAAACTAGAGTCTTTTAGGATTTTCTATCTAGATTCTAAATATATATTTTTATTTTTATTTTGAATTGATTTTAATAGTTTTTTTTTCTCCCACTAAAACTGCTATGTTGCTGAAAATGTGATTTTCAAAAAGCTACATTGACTTCATAGAGCATAACTTTTTTTCTAAAATAGATATCAACGCGCTTCTTTCTAATTTGGTGTTGTAACATCCATATGGAGGGCATGCAATTAGTTTGATGACATTATCATGATTATTGCATATTTTATGAACGTTTGAAGTAGATTAAACCATAATTTTGACATACTTTGACTGCATAGCTTATAACTTGTGTATTTATCAAATTTCATTTTTTTTTATAGAAAGTACTTTCTAAATCTGCCTGTTTTGCAAATTTCAGGAAGAATTTCTTCCTCCAAAAAAGTGTAACCCACTATTGTGGGTTCAACCATATGTAATAATGCATTATAATTAACAAGTCAGTGGTACGTTCTTATATGAATGGTTGTCTTATAAATTACCATACATGTGCACTAGTTTAATGTTGGAGCTACAACATTGACACCGCACACTGAAGGATGCAGTGGCACCTTCACAGAGGTACCATTTATTCATTAGTGTGGTTGTAAAATATTATAGGTATTCTTGATAACTACATAATACTCATGTTGTTTGATTTTCATTTATTGACAACAAAGACTCCTCCTGTTGTTTGTGATACTTTGGATCGTGGTGTAGCTACAACTATAGCTAGTTCTGAAGCATTGACCGAGGTATGAAAGAGATTAATTAATTAGAATTGTTATTTTAATAGTTTGTGTTGAAATTTTAATGATATTCATGTATGTATTTTAAATATTATTTTGATCATTGTTGTAGGGGCTCATTACTCCAGATCGTCAGTGTGCCCCTTCGATGGATGTACATAGTGACTATTTGGTAGCAGTAAGCAAATATTCTATTTTATATCATCGTATAATTAAATTTTGATGTATATTAGTTATTGATGTTTATACTTGATATTTTATAAGCTTGAGCTACAGAAGAGTCTAGACAAGAGGACTAACTTGAGCACACTCAGAAGAGTACTACATCTCCATCAATGTGATGATTGAAGACAACCTGAGATTTGTTTTATTCCCCTTCCAAGAAATGATTAGATTAGGGATAATCATTGTACGCCAATATGGCATTACTGGACATATTTTCGTATATTGTATAAGAGACATGTTCTATATCCATTTGGCTTTCGTGAAGCCAATATAACTGTATTGGATATATTTGATCAATGACAATATTGAACATATATATTTTTCTTCATGCTCTACGAATATATATAGTTTATATTTTAAGTATGAAATTCATGTGTCATGTGTATTGATGTAGACTACTTTATATTTATGTGGATGTCTTATGCTTTGTAATTTTGTATGCCTTATATTTATGCTTTCACGTGTATCTATGTATATTGTTATTGAATGATTAATACTTTATGAGAATATGCATGTTTCATTTCATAAACCTAGACTCATAATTTCTATTCCAAAACCTTAAACAAGTTATATTAGGTCATATAAGATCAAAAATATCAATCCTACCTAATTTTAGTCCTATTGGAACATTTTGACCACCTCGGCCTATTTAAGGCACTATAAGAATGTTAAGGGATGCACCAATACATTGTGGTCCCGAATGTTTGAATGAGTTGAGAAGCCTAAAAATGTCATTACTCGCATTTAATCATCAAATTGAAGGTGTTGGCGCAGACGGTTCTGGTGAAACCCAAATTTTCAGATTGATTTGTGTTCATAATAAATCAGGGAAGTATATTTTATTCACTTATTTATTTATCCTCTATTGCCTTTTGATTTATATATTATGATTTTTAATAATTTCTTTTGGTTTATACTCCTTTGTTAAATGCATAAAACAATCCTTGATCATGTCTACCACCGATTTTCATTATTTCTCTTTTTATACACATCTTAAGTTAAAGAACCAAAGTCAAATTGTAGTTTTCACAGCCGCGTGGTCATAAAATTACCTTTTTCTACCTATCGCATGATGGCGTAATGAAGAAATGAGTGACTTTTCACCTATTGCGCGGTGGCAAAGCACACAGGTGTCGACCCCACAGGAATCGATAGTTGAAAGGAACTGTCGACGTTTGAAACTTTACACCTGACATTCACACAAAATCCTTATTTATCACAAAACCACAAACAATTTCCATGTGTCATATGGGGCCCCACTTGACTATGGGGAGACTAAATAACATCCGCACAGACCAAGATTTGATCCAACAGTCAAGCGCGATGGCGCTATCATAAGTTGCGCACTGTTTAAACATCACGCAATGGTGAAATAGGTGACAGGTGTCCCGGGCCTGCCAAAATCTATGGGTGAAATAGCGGGGATATAGGTGTTAGTGTTTGGCTAGCGAAGCAGAGTGACTGGACTACACGAAGGCATGTAAAGCATAGTAAAGGACGAGTTACTTAAAAGTTATCTTTTAGCCCGTGTTTTAAATCAACGACCAGGACTTAATCAAGCAAGTAAAGATGATCAAATAATAACAAAGGCATTAAAGGGATATCTGCGACTGAGAGATAGAAGATCTATGGTTTAGCATGATGACATGATGGAAAATTAAATGAGCTTTATTCGTTGCACGATAGCGAAGACTCGACACGTGTCAACAATGGGAGAAAGACAAAAACCTTTGGTGACAACATTAAATTGATTTATTACGTGGCTTTAAAATCTTTGATTTTTTATTATGATAAAGGTTTTATTCTATTATTTGATTACTGCACTTTTGCATGTAGTTTATAAATGTGGCAAACATGGTTGATATATTGAATGATCAGATGGTTTAGATTTTTGACATTGTGAGGAACAATCATGTATGTAGATGTGTTGAAGAAGGTTCATAGAGGAATAACTGATGACATGGCCATGGTCAATAAATGTGACTAACGTGATTCCAGAGATCATGCACCAGATAATATGTTCATCATCATACACAAAATTATCTATATGATCAACATGCTCGAAGCAATGTTATATCTTAGTTCAAAGTCATTGATACGAGATGAGTGATATGTTAGAAATGATTGTTGTGGTTTTCAAAGTCGACAATATTAATAATACCATCATGCTAGATAGGGTTATTTGATATACCAACAATAATATTTGGTACCATGTAGAGATTATGAGAAGGACTGTGGATAGATATACGATCGGAGTACCATCATGATGCAGGTCCATTATTTAAGTTGTCAACTCAGGCAGATTATGAAGAGACTATTGAGTTATTGCTATGAGATATAATCAGTTAGCATTTGTTATTAGACATATATTATATTATTGTAATCATTAGCATTCAGTTATTGATCTTAGGATTATGTATTTGTTAGCAATAGTTGTGTTGATCTGAAGCTTGTTTGCATCCTTTGGATTTCATATTTATAAGGATACTTAGATCAACACAAAAAAGGGATAATATTCACTGTTATTATAGTCAGATTGGATAGTTGGATCAATAACTGCAAACGTGAAATCAATTGTACCATTTTTCTAGAATCAAATAAAGATAAGTCCTTTATCTTTCATATGGTTGATTATTTCATTATCATTTTACAACTAGTCACTCGGATAAATCAGCAGAAATTCTTCAAAGTGATAGTTTGATGTGCATGTTTCTTGATCCGGTTCATAGCCTTTATTATCAGTTGATTTTCTCATTTTGCATGGTTAAATTTTGTGGATTGAGGCCCCAGTCAATTGGTCTGTCATTTGAGAAGTAATATCCTTTTGATATATCTCTAAACTTGTTCAAGATTGTGTGTTCATTTCATAACACCTTTGAAGTGATAAGTTTTCTTGTAAAACTGTCTTCGAGGTTGAACATAAGATTGGAATTATCATGAATTTGTTGCCCATGGTTGATTAAGGCAATGGTCTTTTTTGCTTTCTGGATTATGGTCGTTAGTTCATTGTTTATAGTTTTTGAGATATTTTATCCATCTGTTCTATTCAATTCATATTTTATATCCATCAGCATTTCTTCAATATTTACAGCATTAAATTTAGCACTTGGTAGTACATTGCTCTTAGTTGAAGGATCTCAATAGTGCTTTGCCATACTTTGAGAGAAAGAAGTTTGGAACACATATTATCTACTCTAAAAATCCCCTTAAGATTTGGAAGATAAGTCTAGGGTGTAGGCCTACCAGCCTTGGTTCTACCGAGCCAAAATTGTAGAGGGTTCAAAATTATCTTGTTTTGAACCTTGTCAGTTGACAAATCACTTGGGTTTCCCATCATTGGATTGGTAAAATACATAGGAAATTCAATCTGTTGATTTGGGCACCAAAATATTGGTGACTCTGCTGGGGAATTATTATTAAGAATAGTTTTCAGATCTTGTGGTAATAGAGATTAGGCTCTACTAGGAGAAAAGAATCCAGAAGACGATAAGTATTTCCTTCTAGGGAGAAGGTGGCGACTCTACAAATTTGAAGTGGTGATAAATTTGGTCACATATTTTTGTTATTAACTATTTCATGTGGGGTAGAAGATCCTTGCATCCATATCAACTTCAATTAGACTTGCACAAATTCCTAAGGAAAGGAAGGAATTCAAGTATAAAGATTTCGTATGTACCACGCATGATATACCCTGATAAGGATGATCAAGAATTTTATTGTGAACAATTCCCTAATTCAATCCATGGTAGCCATAAGAACAGTGATGAAAATTGTAATCCTTTTTTCCAAGGTGATGGAGGAGAGCATGAGTCTCGACATGATCTAAATCAGGAAATGACATAAAGATAAAAAAGAATTAACAAATGGGATGCTATTTTTTGTGAAATGGATGATGCTATCGGAAGATGAAGAAATGGTCATGACTCTTAGGAGGCAACCAGAAGAGATATTAAGAAAAATGAGAATACAGAGAAGCGCAATCAAATCACCAAGAAATAAAGAAGTGCCTAAGGATGATAGAAATGGGGTGTACAATCCTCCTCATAGGAAGGACGACAGACATGTCTTCAACAGTGATCATACCAACCCCATGTTCAAACCAGACAATAGAGGCAAACTTGAGAAAAGAAGCAATGATTGGGAAAGAAGAGACCATTAGGGATAATCTAACAATGGAGAACACCATAACCATAATAATAGAGTGACTCCTAACACATCTAACCAACATGAGCAACACAAACATCAAAATAATGGAGTGATGTATAATGGATATTAGAATAATAGGGATTAGAATTATGGCCAAAGAGATTATAATATCAACTCAAATTTTGGACCAAGAAATAATCAAAGATTCCAGAATGCAAATGAGCAGAATCAAAGACATGGAGTCATCAATAAAAATGGAAACAACTATAGAGCCCCAATGGTTTTTGGTAGATATAGACAATTAGATTTTTATGGCATAAGTGGATATCCTAATGACATAAAAAATGAATTAAGAAGTGCAATTCTAAATCTTTCAGGGAATGGATCAGAATCAGCTGAGGTGCATTGTGTAAATCTGAATAATGTTATTCAAGAGCTTGATGAAGTCAATGAGGATGTATACACGAAAATTTTTGTTCAATCTCTCATAGAAGATGCAGCAGAATAGTTTAGAAGTTTGCTAGATAGATCCATATCTAGTTGGGATGACTTTGTTAATCAATTCATAGAACAATTCGGTGATCACAATGACACTTCTTTTTCCTCACATGAGTTGACAAGTATGAAGAAAAATCAGAATGAATCTGTGGATGAATTCAACAAAAGATTCAACAAGGTTTTAAATAGGATTCCAAGGGATGTTCAACATGTTGATACTTTTCTGATAAATTTCTACATGGGTGCTTTTGATAGCAAGACCAATTATGAAATTAGATCTCACAAGCCTTCTACTTTAGCACATGCTCTCAAGATTTCCATAGCTATTGAAAATGATAGGAAGACATCTGGTATAATTACTAAGAGGGAGGATACTCGGTTGTTCAATCCAAAAGAGCCTAAGCAACACAAGGAAGAAGATAAATTAGATAAGCTTATGAATATGGTGAAAGGCCTCCAAATGAATAATGGAAAAGATAATTTTAAGTACAACCAGAATAATTGAGTACCATACAAAAATGACAGATACAGATTGTAGGATATGCATTATGACATAGAATGGAAGGATGGGAAACTAGTGAACAAAGAATTGCATACTCCTGATCCATTGAGGAAAAACAACCATTTTGTGGAAATCTATCCTTGGTGTGAAACTTGCACATTACCACATTCTTATGAACATTGTGTTGTTGCCCAAAGATGGAAAGAGGATGAAGATCATAATGATAATCAGTGACCCACGATGAATAATTTATCGATAGATCCTATGTGGGGATATGATGATTATATCTCTTCAGATGAATACTACTGCAAGGATGACCTAAATAGAGTATACCAATATGGTAATTATCAGGAGAGTACTCCAAGATTAAGAGAATTAACTGAAGACGAGAAGAAAGCATACACAATAGTTGCAGTGGAAGAAGAAAAAGGTAATTATAAGTTAAGGAATAGAATAGTAAATGCAGACTGAGGGAAACTTGACCAAGGAATTGATCCAAAGAGGCTAAAGCACAAAAACATTTCTCAAGATAAACAGGTAGAACCTCAAGACTTTCCAAAAATAGTAACAGAAAAAGTGGTTAGTAAATCTCTTCCCAATGAATGTTCTTTCATGTCTAATGCATTATCTCAAGTTAAAATATTTGTTCCTTTGCTTGAAATAGTTAAAATACTTGAATGCAAGAATGAAGCTTTGAAAATATTGTCTAATGTAGGTAATAAGGATTATTTTAACCAAAAAGTAAAGGATCCTCCAGCTATTTATCTAGGAACTACTTTAAACAAAAAAGGAAATCAAATTGATCCTTTCTATCTTACTCTATTGATAAACAATATATTGGTAAAAAATTGTATGATAGACTCTGGTGCAGCAGTAAATATTATGTCTAATGATGTAATGAAAGAATTAGGAATGCATATTGATACCACATTTGGTAGATGTTATGCTATGGATAATAGATTTGTTCTTGTTGTAGGCATAATGAAGAATGTTGAATTTAAATTTCGTACATGTCCTAAAATGTCTTATAAAATGGATATTACTATGGTTGAAGTCCCTACCAATTATGGAATGCTTCTATCTAGACAGTGGTCTAGCTTAGTAGGAGGTAGTATTCAATTAGATCTTTCTTATGCTTCTATTCTAGTGAATGGGAGGGATGTAAGAATTGATAGGGAGACTTGAAGTCCATATATTATTAAGGATGTGGGTCCAATCCTGGTTACACATTTCTGTCATTCTAATATGGATAAATTTCAAGTAAGTGTTTCAAAAAATGCAATGCATAATACTGAACCTATTGAGTTACATGCAGAAGTAAGTAACAATACAATTTGGAAAATGTATTTTAATGGTGCTTGCTACAGGGATGGTAATGGAGTTGGTGTCATTTTCTTTTCCCCTGATAATAAAATATTTAAATATTCTTTTTTACTAGATTTTGAATGTACTAACAATGTTGCAGAATACGAATCTCTACTTCTTGTTTTGAGGATAGCTAGTAAACATGGAATAAAAAATTTAAGTGTCTTTGGGGATTCTGAATTAATTGTTTCTCAAGTTAAAAGTAATTTTTTTGCTAAGAAGCCTCTTCTTAAAAGATATAGAAATGAAGTATGGGATTCTATAGAATGTTTTGATGATTTTTGTATTAACTGAATAGATAAATCAGAAAATATCCTTGCAGATTTTATGGCTAATTTGGAATTAAAGCATAATGACATTCCCTATGAGGACATAGTTCAATTCAAAGTTAAAACTAGGCTTGCTATACCTGACATCATCAACAACTAGAAAATATTCAAAGATGACAAAGATATAATCATATTTTTAGCATGTGAGCAAGAGTATGAAGATCAATTGATAGACTTGAATGCTCATGTTGAGATAGAGGATGGGAAAGAAGTGTTGTTTGGAAAGGAAGTTATTCATCTTAAAACAAATAAGGTTCCAAAGGGCCTTGTAGAAATGGAGAGATTGTTTGATAATAAAGATTAAAAAATAGACAAGAAAAACACTAATGTCACAATGGATGAAGTAGAAAGAATAAACTTGGGAAATGAAGAAACTCCAAAGGAAGTATTTGTGGGTAAAATTTTAACCCCCAAGATCAGAATAGATATCATCAAACTATTGAGAAAAAATAGCCATGTATTTTCTTGGTCCTCTAATGAACTTAAAGCTTACCGAGAGGACCTTTTTCAACATGAGATACATTTGAAGCCTAATGCCAAACCATTAAGACAAAGGCAAAGACCTATAAACCATACTTTATCTCCCAAGATGAAAGATGAGTTAATCAAGATGAGGGATGCTGGTATAATAAAGCCAATTAGACACTCAACATGGGTTTCAAATTTGGTGCCTGTCAGAAAAAAGAATGGTGATATCAGACTTTGTGTAGATTTTAGGAGTCTAAACATATCATCATTAAAGGACAATTATGCATTGCCTAACATGGAAGCATTATTACAAAAGGTCACAGGGAATGAATTATTATCAATGATAGATGGGTTCGTAGGGTATAACCAGGTGAAGGTAAAGGTAGAGGAACAATAAAAGACAACATTTACTACACCTTGGGGTACTTATGTATATGTTAGAATGCCTTTTGGACTCACTAATGTAGGAGCTACTTTCCAAAGAGCAATGGATGTGGCCTTTGATGATTTCATTGATATAATTATGGTGGTATATCAAGATGACCTACTCCAGAAAGGTAGAGGATCATTGTGGACACTTGGAGCAAATTTTTCAAAGAGCCCTTGAATATGGGATATCTCTAAACCCAAAAAAATGCCATTTTGCAATAACTAAAGGAAAATTATTAGGGCATATTGTATCCAAATATGGAGTAAGAATAGACCTAGAGAGGATTGCATAAATTGATAAAATTGAGGTTCCTAAGAGTGTTAAAAATATCTAATCCTTCTTTGAACAAATAAACTTTGTGAGGAGATTTGTTGCAAATTTTTCAGAAATAATTAAACCAATTATTGTGATGTTGAAAAAGGGTGCAGACATGAAATGGACAAATGAAGCTTTGGAAGCGTTTATAAAGATTTAAAAATAAATTAAGGAAGCTCTTGTCCTCAAGTCCCTGGATTATACTAAGCCATTTCAATTATTTTCCTTTGTATCATATCACACCATTGTTTTTGTCTTATTACAAAAGAATAATGAAGGGTATGAACAACCAATAGCATTCTTCAGTAAAACCCTTCAAACCTCTGAGTTAAATTATGATATTAGTGAGAAACAAGCTTATGCACTTGTAAAGGTAGTAAAATCCTTTAGGCCTTATTTGGTAGGAGCAAAAGTGATAGCCTATGTTCCTAATGCAGCAATAAAGGATATATTCAGACAATCAGAGGTCATTGGGAGAAGATGTAGGTGGGTGAATCAAATTCAGGAATTTGATATAGAAATTCAGATCACTAAAATTACTAGAGGACAATGATTAGCAAGATTGATGGCAGAATCAAATATGGATGCATTACAGGTAAATCAGATTGATCTAAGTGAAACTCTGACAAGTATTGAAAGATGCACTTGGTACACTAACACAATACATTTTTTAAAACACATGAAATGTCCTAAAAACCTTACAGATAGTCAAAAGAGGACACTAAAATTGAAAGCATCTAAATATATCTTGATGCAAGGAGACTTGTACTGGAAAAATAGGGATGGTATGCTTATTTTATGTCTAGATACATACCAAGATAAAAAGGTGCTTAAGGATCTCCATGATGGAGCATGGGGGGCTATTTTTCAGCAAAGACCATTGCACACAAGATATTGAATGCAGGATACTATTGGCCTTGCTTATTTAAATATTCTCATAAATATGTTCAGAGATGTGAAGCATGTCAAAAAATTTCATGAAAACTCAAATATAATGGGGCGTTACCTCTTAATCCTATGTCTACTGAAGAAACCATTCCAAATATAGGGAATATATTTCATAGGTGAAATCACTGATACGTGGTGGACATAAATAGATTTTGGTAGCCATTGATTACTTCACTAAGTAGATGAAAGCCATGCCAACTAGACAAGATACTAGTAAGGTGGTAGTCAAATTCCTGACTGAAAAGATATTGACAAGGTTTGGTGTTCCTCAAAAGATTGTTTGTGATAATGCTATGTGTTTCAGATTTGCAGAGTTCATTAAATTTCATGATAAATATGGAATAAATATTTCTTATTCATCCCCTTATCACCCTTAAGAAAATGGCCAAGAAGAATCTAACAACAAAAATATAATGAAGATTATCAAAAGGATGTTGGATAACAACAAAAGATCATGGGATTCAAAGTTACCACTTGCACTTTGGGCAGACAAAATTATAATTAGAAATTCTACTGGATATGCCCCATACAAACTTGTCTATGGAAATAAATCTCACTTACCACTAAAAAACTTGTTACCAATATACAAGTTTGTAAATAAGGAGCAATGGGAAGAGGTGGATTTCATGGAAGACAGATTTCAACAACTCGTAGAATTGGATGAAATGAGGAATCAGGCTCATGAGAGAAATCATGAATTACAACTGTAAAGGATAAGAAGGTGATGTGGTGTAGATCTACTAGGGTTGAGAACCAAAGATCCTATATCACATACTAATCACCCTTTACATTTAATTGTAATGATAAGGAATGTAGATCTGGAAATGTTTGCAAAAGATAATGGAATAAAATACATACCTCTGAAAAAATAATCTGCTGAAAATCCTATCAAACGGTCTCAGAAACTGTTGATTTCCGCAAACTTGAACCGAAATTGTGAGATCTACATTCTACAAAACCCAGAAATCTTTTTATTTTCTAGCTCAAGTCAACTTTGACCCAAAATAGAATATCGATCCTGACCCAGAATAGAAGGTTGATCTTGACCTAGAATAGAATGTTGATCCTGACCCAGAATAGAATGTCGTTCTTGACCTACACAGTCTGACGGAAAATCTATTTTCAGATCTTGAAAGTCTTCTGAAAAGGGTATCCAGATCTTCTCCTAAATTCATTATCCTATACCTATACCTGCAAGAAAAATGGTTTTGTTTTTTGGGGGGAGGGGTTTTCCTTAGTTGAACCCCAGTTTTGGAATTAACCTTAAAATATAATGGAAATTACAGAGATAAACAAAGTAAATGAATCAATTCACCTTGCGTGTATAGAAACCCTTGTGGTGGATTAGAATCCTTGGATCCACAAGTATGATTTTCCAAATGGATGTAGTATTTAAAATTTAGGATGTAGGATGTCTCAAATCAATTGCCTTTGGATCTTCAACACCAATCTTGAATGGATCTTGGAATAGGAAGAAGCTTGCACAGATGTGGATGGAGAAATCTTCAACAAGAGAGCTCCATAGAGCCTTGAATCCTTCAATGGTTACCAATGGACCTCCTTGATGAATTGGATGCTTGAATTCTTGAATGCTTGAGTGCTTCCTTCAATATATTATGCATAGAATTTGGATGGATGGAATTGATTCTTTCCTCTTAGCTTATCTTTTCAAGTCTTAGATGGTTAGATAAAATGAGAGGAGAAAGCTTCCTTGTATACAAATATAGGGCATAATCTTCTAGGGAGGCCTACATAGGATAATTAAATTTCCATTAGACCTATACCCCTAGAAGTGGACCTATATTAAATATAATTTCAAGAGTCTTTTCCTCGAAGACCGAAACAGACAACCCAGAAGCGGGAAATAAATATTTTCAAACTCTGACATCCGGAAACCTTGGGATCCTAAAATTTGGACGCTAGGTCAAGGTCAAGGTTGACCCTAACCTAGGTCAGGGTTGAGGTTGACCTTGACCTAGGTCAGGTTTGAGGTTGAGCATGACCCAGAAGGTTGACCTTGACCCCAAGGTCAAGAATATAATAATCACAGGGCAGAATGCCAAAAAGGTAGGAGAAAGGTGGAAAATAGGGTAGAATCAGGGGGAAAAAGAAGATCCAAGTCAAAGACCCATTCAAGGTGCTTGACATGACCCCAAAATACTTACTCAGAGGGCTAAGCCAGTCCAAAATGGAAGTACTTCCATTTTTTGATGATACATTTAGCCCGCACTTTAGCAAGAGTATGGACACGACGCAAACTCTTGGTAAAGGAGATCATAAAGAAAAGATAATATTATTGAAATAAAAAGGGACAAAGGAATCCTCAAGCCCCCAGGGACTCAATTATTTTTCAACCCCAAGATTACAACAAGAGAGACACCACCAGTCAAAGAGAGAGAGAGAGAGAGGTGGCTAGCTCACCCAATAAGATGCATGTATCTCACTATGAACCACAAAAAGGATAGGATGACCTACAAAGGAAGCACTTGATAGTCACCCCATAAAGTTGTGCACCTTCTGGCAGCTTTGTGTATGTATTTAGTGCATCTTCCGACAACTTTTATGAAATAGCCATGGATCCATATCCTCATATCACCATAGAATACATTTTTAAAATGTGTATCTCTTCAGGATTTAGCAACTTATGTGTGTTACCTTCTGAGGATTTAGCATATTGAATTGTAATTGAATGTGTATCTCTTTAGGATTTAGAAAATTATGTGCATTACCTTCAGAGGATTTAGCATGATGCAAAACAAAAGGTTAGAAAAAAATGCATAGTATAGAATAAGGGAGGCTGTATATATGAACCCCTCCTTAAGATGGAAAAATACATACTATTTTGACATGTTAAGGAAATAAAAGAACAAGGATAAATCCTTCTTCAACATCAGGACAATATCCATAGACAACACCCAGTCCAAGCCAAGAAGGTCACAACTCCTATGAGGCCATGGAAGGGGCGAATGCAAAGAGATATCATGCAAGAAGTGACAAAGTAACCCTTGTGAGGGATAGCACACTATTCAGTTTCCAAGGTTAGAGATTTGTCAACCATGGAAACCCAATGTTAAACAATGAAATAGGTTATGACCAAAATTTTCATGTATGATTGGATATCACATAATAGATAGATACTGCTTAGCCAAGGGAAAAGTGGATCCCGAAAAGACAGAAAAGAAGTAGATGGCATCCTTGCCCCCCAAGCCTAGGAACAAGGATGAAAGAAAACCTATTATATCGCTCACAACACTATGCAAGACAATGATCCCACAAGGATTAGGCTAACATTGTTTACATAATGTGGAGCTCCATAATAGGAACATAAGTGTTATTTAGAGAAAACAGGATTGAAATACAACTCATTGCCACATGATATATAAATAACTTTACTATCAATGAGATGCCTAATCTTATAATGTAAATCTTGAAATTCATTAGTAGAGTGATAATGAAATATATGATACAAACAAAAAGGAAGAGTCTTCAAGTGTGGACTACGTTTCTTTTTGTGTTTAGGTCTAGTAATCATCTTAGCACGAAGGAGTTTAGGCAAAAGAACTTCTTGGGAAAAGTCCTTCATAGGGTCATCATGTTTTGAAGTGTTATTAGCATTGATGTGTTGTTGAGGATTAAATCCTAATCCATAAGAATGCTCATGCCCCCCATTTTGTAAGGGCATTTGAATTCCCGGTTTATGCTTACCACATCCTTAACCATGGAATCCTTGTTTAACTAGTAAATGATAACCAGGACCATAAAAAGAATCCATATCAGAAGGAGTCAATGGAACTTTAGTAGTCAATATGTCATCATTATTAGGTTTGAGAGATTCATAGTGGGTAGAAGCAGTGACGAAGTTATTACAAAGGGCATTAAAAGTAGAAGCAAAAGCCTGTTGTTCAAACTCTCTTTGTTGCTTCATAAAATCAAGATCAAAAACCTTATGCTCTCCAATAAAGATAGGATTAAAATTGAAGTTTCACCAATCATCTCTAGGAAGAGAATTAGAGGAAGAAGGATTACTGTTAGGAATAGGAGTATTGTGGGTTTGAATATTCAAACAAGGATTTGGCGCATCATCCGCATGAAGTGTATACATAATGTTATTATGAATAAACTTGACTTTACAGTGAAGGGTGGAAGGAACAACATGCATCTTATGAAACCAAGGTCTACCCAAAAGGAGATTATAATTAAGAGGTCCAGGCATAACATGAAAAGGAGTATTCAGGATGACTAGACCTACTTTGATAGGTAAGGTAATGATGCTAAAAGTCTTCTTATCAATGTTATCAAAGCCACCTATAGGAACATTATCAGGTTAAATAGTTGAAAGATCAGTTTTAATTGCTTTGAAAATTTCCATGCTACAAATATTAAGCCCAGATCCATTATCAATCAAGGTCCTATGAATTATACTCTTATTGATAGTAACAACAGCCATAAGAGCATCATATTGATTCTGAACTTATTTAGAAGGTAAATTATTTTGAGTAAATACAATGGCAGGAAGACCCAGGGTAGCATGCATGCATTGTAAGAAGGCATTGATGTTCTATTTATTAGGAGATGGAGTGGGAAGAGGTGCTAGAGATTTTTGCAAGGCTTCATGGTAGGTAGGTGAATTTTGAAGAAGCCCCCATAAAGAAATCTTGGCAGGGGTATTGCGCAATTGGTTTATCAAATCATACTCCTTGCTAGAAAGACAGGATGGAGGAGGAAGAATGGGTTGAGAAGGTGGTAAAGAAGTAGGAACCACCAGATTAGGTTGAGGGTTATTCCTTGTATTATAAGCATGTGAAACTCAATCTGTGTTATCAAATAAATCCAAAGGATCTCTAGATTTTCCCTTAATTGTAATGCGAGGACAACCTTTAATAGTCAACAAGGGTTTTGGATAAACCATGTTAGTTGTCTCAACACTATGAATATATTCACAAGAAGGACACAAAGAAGACATCCTAGGAGGAGATGAGGTAGGATCTTGATTCTCCATAAGATCATCACTAAGAGGGATAGAATGAAGGGAATTCATATCATTCTCTGCTAATGCCTCATCACTAGAAGGAATCCCAAATGGAGGTAAAGAATCTATAATGTCTTCTTCTTTCTCTAAAATGTCTGCATAAGGGGAGTGTGTTTTAGAAAAAGAGTCACCATCATGTATGAATATGTCATCCATTAATAAATCACCCTCTTGTATCAAGGAATCTTTATGAGGAGGGGATAAATCAATTTCTTTATCCAAGGGTTCATCCCAAAAATTAGAATCATCCACAATGGCTTCATGAGGAAGAGAGTAATAAACATCCAAATCCAAAGGTTCATCCCAAATAGGAGGAATATCATCCCTATCAATAAAGCACCTTGTAGGAGCACCATAAATCACTAAAGATTGATCCCTAAAGGGGAAAGAAGGTAAATTATATTCTAAAGTAGGCTCATAGAAAAGACATATATTAGGAGAAGAATTAACATCAATCCTCAACTCATCTCCATAAAGAG
>MU227953.1:522748-581234 GCA_018584345.1 Thuja plicata | reverse complement strand
TGAAATTAAATTAATTTAATTGAAATTAATTTAATTGGAAGAATATAATTAGTAAGTTTAAATATTTGATTTAAACTATAGGAAATTGAGTTTAATTAATCAATTAATGGTAATTAATCAATTAAAGGTTAATTAATTAAATAAAATTAATTATTTAATTAATTTTGAGAATTGGATTAGATGATTTGAGAAAGATGAATTTAGAAGAAAATAGATGATTAATTAATGATTAAGAAACCATTAATTAATAGATGAAAATTAGGGTTTTTAATGTAAAGTTGCAAGCCTATCCATTTTAGGGTGTCTACACATAGCAACTTATTTTCTAGTGTCTTTGATTAGCAGCATGGCCTCAACCCACTTAGTGAAATATTTAGTGGTCGTAATTATGTACTTGCATCCACTTGAAGAATTAGGATATTTGTCCAACAAGATCAAAGGGCCATTGCTAAAATCGCCAATGTGTTATAAAAGGTGTGAGTTCTCTGGCTCGAGCATGGATAAGATTTCCATGTGTTTGACATTTGTGACATGTTTTGGAAAAATGAACAGCATCTTTTCCATTGTGGGCCAATAATAGCCAACTCTTAATAGTTTCTTAGCTAATGAAAATTTATTCGAGTGCGATCCACATATACCTTTGTGAACCTCTGTTAATGTGTGTTCAGACTCTTCTTGTTCTAAACACCTAAGAAGCGTACAATAAAAACCTCATCTATTTAAGTTAGTAGTGATGAGGACATAATGCGATGATATCCTAATTAAAGCTCATTTTTCATTCCTATATAGGTCATTGGGTAAGGTTTGATCAGTAAGATAAGCAATTATTTTGGCATATCAGGATTGGTCTTGGGCTTTTAAAGCATGAATCACTTGGGATTCAGGTGTATCAAAAGCTGGTAAGGATAATTCTTCCACCAATAAGTCATAGTGGAATTGATGTTCTTCCATTTGTAGCATGGATGCTAGCATAGCCATAGCATCTGCAGCTTTGTTTTCCATTCTTTATATTTCTTGGAATGTGACAAAGACAAATTACTTTTCAAGTCTTCAACCAGTTGTTTGTAAGGCATTAGTTTCTCATCTTTAGTCTAATAATCTCCATTTACTTGGTTTATAATGAGATGAGAGTCACCATACACATGTAACTCTACAATTTTCCATTCCATAGCTAGCTTGAGTCCATTTACTAATGCTTCATATTCTGAGATGTTATTTGTGCATGGAAACATCAGTTTATATGCCTTGGGTCTTGTAGCCTTGAGGAGTGATAAATATAACCCCTACTCTAGATCCTTATTGTGTGAAAGAACCATCAAAATACATCTTCCATAGATATTCAGTTAAGTGTATGATTGTTTCATCTAGAAATTCAATTATCAAAGGTGCATCATCTTGCAATGGTGAATCAGCTGGTTGATCTACTAGGACTTGTCCTTTGATAGCCTTTCTATCCACATACTCAATATCAAATTCACTTAGAATTAAGACCCATTTTGCTGGTCTTCATGTCAATGTTAATTTACTCAAGAGATATTTGAGAGGATCTATTTTTGCAATAAGTTTTACTATATGCAAGAGCATGTAATGTCTCAATTTCTGGGATACAAGGACAACCGCTAAGAAATAATTTTCAATAACACTGAAATTGAGCTCATAAAATACTAAGGTCCTACTGATATAATAGATTTCTCTTTCCTTTTTGTTTTCATCCTCCTGTGCTAGCAATACTCCAAGCGATGTAGTTGTGGCTGAGATATAGAGGAGTAGTGGTTTTCCATGAATAGGTGCCATAAGAATAGGAGGAGTAGCCAAGTAATCTTTTATTTCTTTGAATTTGTTTTCACAATGGTCATCCCATTTGAAGGTAACATCTTTGTGTAGCAGTTTTGTGAAAGGTTGCACTCTATCGACTAGTTGTGGCATAATTCTCCTTATAGATTGGAGTCTTCCTTGAAGCATCCTCATTTGACTGATATTGCATGGAGGTGACATTTCCAGTATAGCTTTTACCTTTTTAGGGTCCACCTCAATTCCTTTGGTTGATACAATAAACCCTAAGAGTTTCCCTGATGGACTCCAAATGCACATTTCTTTGGGTTAAGCCTGAGTTGAAATTGCTCCATGCGATCTAGTATATTTCTCAAGTCTTCAATGTGAGTCATTCTTATTTTTGACTTGGCTAATGTATCATCCACATAGTCCTCCATGTTTTTTGTGTATCATATTGTGGAAGATTGTTTTCATAGCTTTTTGTATGTAGCACTAGCATTATTTAGTCCAAATGGCATGTTGTTATAGCAAAATGTTCCCCATGCGCATGTAAATGTTGTCTTTTCTTGGTTCTCAGGAGAAATCTTAATTTGGTTATAGCCTAAGAATCCATCCATAAGAGAATACATCTAATATCCCATTGTGAGATCTTTAATCATATCAATGTTTGGCAGCGGAAAATCATCTTTAGGACAAGATTTTTTTAGGTCTCTAAAGTCTGTACAGATCCTGATAGATTTATTTGTTTTAGAAATGGGTACCACATTAGAAATCCATCCTGCGTAAGTGATGACTCTTATGAATCCAGCTTTCAATAGTTTTTCCAAATTTGCTTTCACCAGTAATGCCACATGTGGATGCATCTTCCTTAGTTTTTATTTCACGGGTTTGATCCCAGGAGCTATAGATAAATGATGCATTATTAATTTAGGATCAAGTCCAGACATATCAGTGTAAGACCATACAAATTTGATCTTCTTCTCTTTAAGGTATCTAGTGAATTGTACTTTTTCTTCTTCTGATAAGGATTGTGCTAGGTGAACAAATTAGGGAGCTTCTATTGTTCCCAAATTAACTAGTTGTGTTGGTTCTATCAGAACTAAAGATCTTGGTTGAAAGTGCTCAGGGAGGATATCAAGAATCTCATCTTTTGGCACCTCTGAGAGGTTTTCACCATCAGATACATCTTTTTTTTTTACTTTTTTAGAATTTGATACTGCCACAATGTGGTTTTCACCATTAGTTATTTTCTTCTTTTTATTTTTCAATTTGTGACTAAGAAACTCGATATCCTCCTCTGTCATGTTCATGCTCCTTGCATTGGTGGAAGAATGAGAAGGTTCACAAGCATTTAGATAATAGGCCAAAGTGTAGTCATTAAGAAATTTCATGATAGGAGTAGGGTCTGAATTGGTCCAATCAATCAAGTTGGGGTTTATCAAGGATAATGATTCAGAGTTTGGTAAGGACAACATCACATTAGTGTCAAGACTATTAACTGAAAAGACATGTTCCATTAAGTTAGCTTCTACAGCATTTAGATCGTTAAGAATCAAATCGTCATTAATAGGGTCATTGTTAGTAATATGTGGACCTAACTCTAGCGACTCATCAGTTGAGCTTTCTTCTTATTCTCTCATAGAATTGGAACTCATAGCTAGTATCCTTTGAATGTCCTCTAGACCTAGTAAAACCCCAGTATCTCCATCAACAATCATGGGTAGTGGTATCTCATATGATTCTAGGACAACAACATTAGGGGAAGTGTTAGAACTCTCTCCTCTCTCTAATAGACATGTAAATTTGTGAATCACATCTACCTCAATGTCCATGGTAGCATCAGATAAGTTATCCCATTCATAATCATGTGAGTATGTTATTTCATCATCAGATCTATTTAGAAACTTAGCAATAGTTACCTGATGTACCCTATTAGCCACTTGTAGATCAAAGTGAGGTAAATCTAGGACATGTGAAATTGTGACCAACTGCCCCTAGTTAGGATGTATATCTTGTTGTTGGGGTATTTCTTTAGGAGTTTCTTCTATCAGTGGGACTTCTGGAGATTCTTCTGTTGTTTCCTCTACTCTTTGGACATCAGTATGTGGCAATAAAGGAACATGAGGTTCTTTTTGTGCTACAAAAGTAGGTACGTATCTTTCTCCTCGATATTTAGGATACTCGGTACCAATATGTAATAATATTTCATAGGTCCATGGTTCCAATGTTGTTTCTTCTTCTTCATTGTCACTTCCTTCATCAAAGATAGGACCATCTCTAGAAGTGGGGTTTTCTGATTTGTTATCTAAACCTAATCTTGTTTTGTCTTTGGTTTTTATGAATTCCATGTGTATAGGTTCAACAAGTCCTTTTCCTTTATCTCCTAAAGGGCCCTTCCCTTTGTATCCCATTTTTTTGAGAAGGTCATATCCTTTACCATACTTTTCTGGGGATATCTCCACATGTTTTATCTCATTTTCTTTCTGTTCTCCTTTATAGAGCCAAGCCAAGACTGCTTTATCTTCTTTTTCATCCTCTTGAGAAGTAGAGGCTCTTACCATACCAGTTTCTTTATGAATGTCTTTTTCTTTTGATGTTGTAGGTGTGAAAGATGAGGAAGGTTTCCCATAAGATCTTAGAGACACGGGAAGTTCTATCAATGACGGCGTCATGTCTAGTTTGTATTCCCCCATACTAGTCTCTTCAAGTTTTAGTGTCTTTCCAAAGCTTCTCATCACCATGTATTTATAAGTTTCAGGTATGGATTCTTTTGGGACTTCCTTATTCTGAGGAACCATACTATCTACTTTGACATTGTTGTAAGTATAGCTTGAATCTGCAGGAATTTTTACTTCCACCCCATTATGTGGGAATTTGATGCATTGATGGTAAGTAGATGGCATTTCTTGCATTTCATGTATCTAAGGTCTCCCTAGTAAAATTTTATAGGCCAATGGTAGATCAAAAAATTGACAGATCACATTTCATTTAATTGGTCCTATTCTGATTGGTAGAACAATGAGTCCTTTGGATGATCTTTCTTATTCATCGTAAGCTTTGATAGTTATCTTACTCCTTGAATCAATGGTTTGTTCTAAAAGACCCAACTTATTTATTAGATTGAGAGTGCATATGTTCAACCTTGCGCCTCCATCTATCAATACACATCTGACACAGGATTTGTGAATCTAGAGTTCAATGTGAAGGGGTTGGTTATGTGGATGAGTCAATTATTTGTCATCTTCTTCCAAAAAAGAGAGGTAATGTGGAGCTGAGATATGATTTACCATTGCCTGGAAATTTTCTACATCAATGTCTTTTAGAACATTTGTAGAATGTAGGGCTTGTTCAAGAACTTCCCTATGCACTGAAGAGATCTTTAGTAACTCAAATATAGAAATCTGAGTTGAGGTTCTTTGCAGTTGGTCTACCAAGTTATAGTTTGTAGACTAGATAGTAACTATTTTCTTGTTTCTGCTGGTTTGGGGATTGTGACAACAGGTACTTTTGAGGATGTTTCTTTCATGGATGAGAAGTTAGCTCCTTTGATCATGACTTATGCTTGGCTTCGAGTACCGCGTTTGATTGTGTTGATGTGTCTTTAACACCTTTAGTAGTGATCACATTGATTGATTCACTTGTAATGTCCAACATGTTGATCACATTGTCATTATAGGGGTAGGTATAGTTTACTTCATTTCCTTTTCCTTTAGAAGCTTCCCCTTTTTGTAGTTAGGGAATGGTTTTTTAAATTCCATATGATCTTCGTTAATGGTATGTCCTTCCACTTTAATCTTTCCTCCTTCAATAAGGTCTGGTATAACATGTTTGAGTTTAAGACATTCACTGGTCTTATGTCCTTTATTTTTATGAAAGCCACAATAAGCATTATCGTTCCACCATATTGGTTTAACTTCTGGTTCCCAAGGTTTTGAATCAAGAATTGTGAGGACTTTGTTATCCAAGAGTGTCATTAAAAATGTCTCAAGAGGTTCTCCCAATGGAGTAAATGTTCTTTGAGGTATAGTCCATGGTTTACTCTTGTTATTATCATTGTTTTCTCTTGGTTTTGTAGTTGTTACCTTAGCTTCTTTGTTTGCTTGTAAGATGTTCGTTAGATTGAACACCACTTGTTTAGGATTAGCATTGGATGCATCTACCAATCCATCATTAACAACATTTTTGTTTTGGTTCTACCACTTAGGCTTGTTGTGGTAGTTGGTAGATTTTTTATCACTTTGGAGTGTGATTTCTCCTTTCTTAACCATGACATATTCAGCATGGATGTCATTCTTGATCATCTTATCAAAGCTTAGTGAATCTTGCATTTGCAAAGCATAGTTCATTTTAGGTACCAAGTTGTTAATAAAGATTTCCACCTTTTTTTATTCGAGTATTGCTCTTGAGTACCTAGCAAATATTTTCCTCCACCTTTGTAAAAAGTGTGTAAAGGATTCACCAGTTTGTTGCTATGTGTTACATAGATCCATCATGGTTATGTTATGTTGTATATTATAGAAGTAATGTTGAACAAAATGTTGGGTTAACTCCTCAAAAGATTTCACACTTGGTGTGAGTTTGGAGAACCACTCCATAACATTTCCGCCTAGACTTCCTGGAAATAGCCTCATTAGATATGTAGGTTCATGCATGTACTCTATGCTTAGAGCACAAAACTCTCTCACATGGTCATGTGGATCAGTTTCTCCCATGTACTTGTCATATTTGGGTCTTTCCATGTTGGGAGGAAATGGAACCACGTTAATACTCTTGTCAAAAGGAAATGGACATATGTGGTCCAAAGAGTATTTTTTTATTGGTTTGACCTTTTCTTGCTTGAGTGTTGCAAGTTTGGATTGCATTAACGTCAATTTTTTGGTCAGAATATAAATAGGTATTGGTAACTCTTTCTCCTTTAGTCTCTCAACATCATAATCTTTAGGGATTTTAACTCCAAGAGATGCTAGATGTAAGAAGTATTTATCCTTGTCTTCACCAATGATATTTTTCAATATTATTTGGAATTTTCTACTATGTTTGAGTCTGTTGTAGTCTTCCTTGGGTACATCTTCATTACTATTTGAGTCAAACAAAGGATGGTTGATATGTTGTTCTTCCTCACTACTACTATCTTTGTCTTTTTGGTTTTGTTCATTGTTGTAGTCTTCAAAAGCTCTACTCCATCCTTGATGAGGAGCGTCCATTGTGGGTGAGTCTTGATCGAATAGGGGATTATGAGATGTCTCTCCTTGTTGAAATTGTAGTAATCTAGGATGTATCTCTAATTTGTGAGCAAGATACTTGTTACATCTTGTTTTAACCATGAAAGCTAAATCTCAACTTTGTCAAAAGTTTCTCAATAGTGTCAAATAGGATCTCAAATTGTTCAAGTAAGTGTGTCCAAGTAGAAGTTTGTTTGTGTTTGGTGGAAGTGAATGAATCCAGTGTCAGAGGGTTAGAATTACCTGATAGTGAGATGGGAATCAAGATGTTTTTATAAATGAGTAGACCACATGTTTTGAGACCAATAGTGAAAATCCAAAAGGACATGCAAAGTAGACTTCTAAGAAAGTTGTGAAATAGTGACAAGCAAACCAGCAAGAGCAACAAGACCAGACTGAAGATCCAAAAGGGTATCCAAAAGTATTGAATTTCTCTAAGAGACACATGTGTAAGTTCCCACTATCCTAGATGCGACTCCCTAAATGCAAGGTTTTATTTTCCAGATGCTAGCTTTGATTTTTAGAATGCGAGCAAGTTTCCTGCATGCGAGCCAGGAATGACCAAAAGTGATGAAGTTCCCTGGATGTGAGCTAATGAAACCATATGCGAGTAAGATAGACAAAAAGCGAGCCTCTGATGGTTTTGATAATTTTGTCTATTTTTTTCTTGAAATATGTGAAACTTTATGTGACAGTAGAGCTTTTTTGAGACTTTCCAGTGAGTTGTAAACAACATGTATGTGAGGGAATGAAAATTATTGCTTGTTTTTGAAGTTTATCTTTTTTAGTGAGCCTTTTGGACACATCAAGCAATGTTATTTTGTTAAGGGTGATCAAACACTTTCCCTATTTCCTAGACTCTAAGCGTAGAATGAAAATCTTTTCTCATAGACTCATGTAGACACTCACATGCTAATCAGAATACTTCCATCACCAAGCACACAATGGCTCCAATCATGATGTCATATTAGTCGACTCCAAATGCAAGTGAGGGCATGAAATGATGAGTATCTTGGGGTAATTACTATTTTCCTTGCACAAATATTATCACCCTTTCAGAGATAAATCAGGTTTGTTTTGACTACAAGTATTTTGTAATTGTGGGAATCTATTCGCAATCATCCCCCATAGAATTACACGAGGCAAAATTAAGGCATATAGCCCTATGAGTACTCAAATGTGTGTAGTCTCACAAGAAAGATTCAAGTGGCTCTTCCCTACACACACTCAAGCATGTTCAAGGAATGATGTCAAAATTCCAGGAACAAAACTGACTACATCTTCTGAGGCTTTGGCCTACAAGGAAGCATATTGATTATAGTGAGTTGGAAGGGTTGGCATAAACTTGTCCTCCCTTGGGTCATCCCGGGAGATTTTTTCCTCAACCAGCAGGCCCTCTAATGTTTCTGAAAGCAATGAAAAGGATTGGCGATCTTAGGAGTCTATATTTCTAATTATTCAAAAGAAGGAGAGCATACTCTCCTATTCCATGTTGTTTTCTCCCACAAACACAACAAACATGTTCATTTCCTCAAACTATGTCACTCAAAACTCAATCTCCCATGACGAGTCTTTGATTCTTCCACTTGGAAAGAAGAGAAAATCCTCTAGTGAGACCAAGTAATAAGCTTAAGTTTGACTTTTAGGATCCTATTGTAAGAAAGAACAAAGCATATGAAAGCAAATTTGTGTTGTTCAATTTCCCCAAATTAGGCTATTTTCTTGTTCATTTACTTTTCCAAAATTAGATGATTATAGCTTGTTCTTTTTTCCACAAGATTTAGTGCTTTTCTTGTTCAATTTCTATCCCAAAAATTAGACGATTGAACTTCTCATTTACCACAAGATTTAGTGCTTTGATTGTTCAATTTCTATCCAAATTTAGAAAAGTGAATTTTCTTTGTCAATTTACTCCAAATTCCTCTCAAATCTTAAATTGAATTGTGAGTTTCTAATTTTCATTAAAGGAAAAGAGCATAATCCTCTGGTAAATTTACTAAGTGATGGAAAATGTATTTAATTTTAAAGCTTTGAACAAATAGAGGTCAAGTTGAGAGGTTTGGCAACCTGCAAACCACAATTTAGTAGTTACTTTCCACCTCTTTGAGAAAAAAGGCTCTGACATCACCCTGTAATCAAAATTTAGGTTGTTCAAGACACAAAAACACAGATAATCAGAAGATTAGTGGTTAGACTTTTAAATTTAAAAATCAATCAACTAAATGTGACTGCCTTTCCTAGATGCGAGCCTATATTTCCTATATGCGATTAATATTTCTGAATGCGATGCTTTACACAAAATGTGATATAGGATCTACTAGATGCGAGCTTTTACCAGATGTGATATAGGATATACCAGATGCAATTTTAGAAATCCCAGATGTGATCTGATTTCCTAGAAGCGAGGCTCTTTACTACATGCAAGCCTTGACAACTAAAGATGACTCTGAACGTAAAAATAGAGAACACAAATTAGCCAAAAATGATTAGAAAATGAGGAGAAATCTGAGGATTTGTCCCATGATGGGCACCAAAAATGTGTGTGTATTTTGTGGATCTGCTAGCTGTAACACAACACTTTAATATGTCATTGCATTAGTGAAATAACATGAAATATAAGAGTTATAACACATATCAATCACCAAAATTGGCATATTTCTCCCTATCTAAGAAGAGTATGAAATATGCTATAATTGCCCTTAGATTATGCATAAATCAGTGACAGCATCATGCTTAGAATGGAAGATTTAACTAAAATGCAAGCTAAATGCTCAATAAAAGTTCATTTTAGAGCTCCAATTGAAAGATTATAGCAATTCTAAATGTTTGAGCTAAAATGCATTAGGAAATCTCTAAGAATATGAGCAACATAAGTTTGCAAATGAATTCTAAAATTATGGGCCCATTGAGCTCAAAATTCATTCCATTTATAGAAGAATTTGAGGAATGAGAGGTTAGGATTGAATTGTGAAGATAGGTGGAGATTGAATCTTTGGTGATCCATGTGAGGTGATCCAAGTGATTTAACTCTCATTGGCTAGGGAATTGACTATCCCTTTTGCAAGTGAGGAGTTGTAATTAGGATTTTATTTAATTGATTTTAATTAATTACCTTAGCCATGTATTTGTTTATTTTTTATTTAATTAATTTGATTTGATTGAATTGGATAAAGCAATTAATGTAATTTAGTGATAAGATCATTTAGGAGATTAAATTTGGTTTAAATGAAGTATGCCAATTAATTGAAGAATTGTCTTGACATAATTAGGGGTATGATCACACTTAGTGAAAATAGGGTCTCTAGTTAGAGAAGACCAAATTAGGGTGGTTATAGAAGGTATCTATATTAATCAATCAAAATACATCAAGGAAGTACTAAAGACATTCAGAATGGAAGAATCAAAACTAGTCAGGAGAGCTATGGTGACAGGATGCAAACTGACAAAAGAATATAAGACACCTGAGGTAAATCAGACATTGTATCTATCTATAATTGGTAATTTTATGTATGTTTTACACACTAGACCAGACATAGCACGCGCAATTAGAATTGTTGCAAGATTTTATGCTAATCCCAAAGAATCACATATGACTGTTGTAAATAGAATTTTTAGATATCTGAAGAACAATGAAGATTATGGACTGTGGTACAAAAGAGAAGGCAAGTTTGAACTGAAAGTTTACACAGATGTTGATTGGGCTGGGAACATTGATGATAAAAAGAGAACTAATGGTGGAGCATTCTTTATAGGAGAAAGATTAGTTACTTGGATAAGTAAAAAGAAAGGATGCATATCTCAATCTACTGTAGAAGCGGAATATGTTGTTTCTGTTGCAAACTGTTCAAACATTGCATGGATAAAACAACTTTTGGAAGGTATGAATGAAGAGATCACTAACCCAGTGATAATTTATTGTGATAATACTAGTGCAATAAATATTTCAAAGAACTATGTGATGCATGCAAAAATAAAGCATATATCTATCAAATATCACTACTTGAGGGAACAAGTACAAGAGAAACAAGTTATACTAGAATATTTACAATCAAAAGAACAACTTGCAAACATATTCACTAAACCCTTACCAAAGGATACATTTGAGTACTTGAGGGCTATACTAGGGGTTCATCCCTCATTTATCAATTACTAAGATGAATAGGAGGTTGCATCGACCTGCATATAATTAGAATATCAACCATATTGATGCAAAGTTGAATTGGATTGACATAGACATATCAGTACACTGCAAGGTACTTATTTTACTACACCGAAAACTAGGTATATATTTTTTTTCTAATGGAGAGCTATATATTTTCTTTTTAGCACTTTTGTCAAAGGGAGAGAATGATCAATGAGATATCTATCCACTAAAGGGAAAGAAGATTCTAAAGAGAAAGGGAGAGAAATGACATATCTATCTACAAAGAGAAAAGATTCAAGAATAGAAGAGTCAAATATGTAGGGAGATTCTACATGGTGAGTTTTTTATAATGAAACATTTTATATACTTAAGCTAGGGAGAGATACAACATTTTGTAGTTGTAGAATAGAAGTTTGGTATTCTATGGCATATTTCATATTATGTTTCCATCAATGCCAAAGGGAGAGATTGATGAACTACAACTGATTGTATGTTTGAATTCATTTTGTTGATAGTCAACCGAGTTACATATATGATGATAGACATTAATTATTTAATGTATTGTCATTGATGTCAACTTATTTGAGTATCATTATGGTAACAAACATATATTATGGATTAAAGATCTGGAACAAACAAATTTTATGTGGTTGGTAATTGAAGATTTTTGTATACATTGAATAACAGTGGACACTGAGTAAAATACATTATATACCAAGCACAGTGATAACCAAGCTATGGATCACCGACACATCACGGTATTGACTGAGCAATTTAATCAAACCAAGGCTGACTAGAATGATGAGTTGGAAATTGATGATTCTGAGTAAATGATAAGGTTTGTTATGATGATCAAACGGTTATGAAAATTCAAGGAAGATCAGACGAAGAAGATTGAAACGTGTTTTTTAACACAACTGTCGAGGAAGGTTTAAGCGGCAAAATCAACGATGGAGATTAAGCGAAAAAATCTAAAGGATGGAAATTAAATGAGTTATGATTTTTAAATAACTAAAAAGAGATTCATTATGAATCACATGATGCTATGATGCACACATGAAAATTTTATGCATGAATAATCAAACTGGTTAAAGATAGAACCGAGCATTTTCTGCAGACAACACCAAGCGATAGAGGAAAGAGTTGTATTTGAATCTGATCATTGTTGTATCAGTTTAACCATTGTTATAGATAAATCTCTTAACCGAGTAGGACGTGAAAGTCTTTATTATGAAATTCTAATGAAGGTTGAGTGTTTTCTCTTTAACCCCATAGTGAATGATTGTTCAAGAGAGAAATGTTAGTTTTAAATCCTCTAACCAGGTCACATTTAACAATGTGCATTGTAACCTTCAACACATTTGGCTCTTAACCAAGCCCACTTCAAAAGAGTGAAATATTTTGGATTACCGGTCCTAGGTGGTTTTTCCCTTAGCAAGGTTTCCACATTAAAAATCTTTGTCAATGTGTATGATTGTTGTGGATTATTATTTTACTTTACACATTACTTTATTTGCATTGATCGGTAATCACAATATTGATTTACTGCTACTTGGTATATGACTTAAAGTTTGAGATTACAGTTTACATTTCACCGAGTTGAATTACATGTTTGAAATTGTTTTTATATACATCTAGGAGAATTTGGGACTATAGGGTAATTGAGAAATAATTGATTCACCCCACCCCCCTCTCAATTATTCTAACAGAGGCTTCAGATTTGGAAGTGGAGGCTTTTAATGAATTAGGATTGACAAGTGATGAAGATGGAGTAGCTTCTCGATTGCAAGGGATGGTGATCTCTATTTTGCGATTCAAATAATTGTAATACATGAATAGGTTTGGATCACCTAGTATAGTAACTTTAACTCCATTATATAGAAACTTCAGGAATTGGTGATATTTGGAGGGTATAGCTTGCATGACATGTATCCAAGGTCTACTAAGGAGTATATTATATGTTAATGGGAGATCAAGTACTTGGAAAACTATATCTCTTACCATAAGGACTACAATGATGGGAAAGGTAACTAAACCTTTTAATGAATGCTCTTCCTCATCATATGCCTTTATGGTGATCTTATTTTTAGGATCAATTGCACCCTCAGAGAACCTCAATGCAGTTATGACTCTCAAGGTACAAATATTTAGACCTGCTCCTCCATCTATCAAGACTCGCTTGATGGTGTGTTTATGGACTTGGACTTCAATGTGGAGAGGAACGTTGTGTGGTTTTTGCATGGATGTGTCACCATTTTATGTAAATGTGAGATTATGAGGAGCAACGATGTGTCCCACCATGGCTTGGAATTGATCCACATCTAGGTTTATAAGAACTCTAGCCTCTGCAAGTGTTTCGTCTAGGATAGCTTTGTGTTTAGGTAATAAGCGTAAGAGCTCAAGAATGGAAAATAATGTGGGTGTCTTACCTAAGTTCTCTATAATATTATATTGTGGCTTAGGTGTAGAAAGTTTTGGATCAACATTAGCACCACAAATATTAATTATGCCTCTACGTTTGGTGACATTGCATTTGGTTTATTTTCCTTTTATGATAAAGGTATTCACATGATTGTCTATTTCACTAATGTGATTAATAATATAGTCATGATTGACATGGGTATAACTAGCATGATTATATATCTTAATGGCTTTCCCTTTATCTTGGTTATGATTAGGAAGAGGATCCTTAAACTCCTTGTGGTCAGAGTTACTAGAGGGGGTATGTCCATCAACTACAATCATATCATCATCAATTAAATCATGTATCACATGGCATAATATATTGCATTTATTTGTCTTATGTCCCTTATGGTGATGGTATTTACAATAATGATCATCATTCCACCATGGAAGCTTGACTTGGGGATTATAATCTCTTGCTTCTGGTAATGTGATAAGATTATTAGCAAGGAGTTAATTTAGTGTTGATTCAAGTGATTGACCTAGTGGAGTAAATGTCCTCTTTGGGAAGTTTTTTTGAGGTGCCTTTCCTTTGTTTGAGGATGTCCCTTAAAGGTTATAAATGGGTTGAGAATGTTTATAAACCTTCACATATACAACACCATCGTTGACAACATTCTTATTATTTTCCCAAAAGGGAGTTTTGTTATTGTTTGAATTAGAGCTTCCATTATTGTCTTTATCATTATGAGTCTTGATTGTTCCATCATCAATGAGAGCTTTTTCAACCTTGAAACCCATTTCTATGACTTCCTCAAAGTTATTGAAGACCTTAAAGTGAATTTCTTTCCCAATTTATTTGTTCAAATTATGACAAAATAGGTCAATAAATTATTTATAAGGAATCCCATATGGTGATTTCTTTGTCAAGTGTCTCCATATTTGTAGGAATGATAGGAAAGATTCTTCATGTTTTTTTTGGTGTCACATAGCTCAGTGATAGTGTCTCCATACTCACAATTGTATGAATAATGAGAAATAAACATGTTTGTTAGTTCCTTAAAGGATTTAGTTGTTGGGGATAATCGTGAAAGACACCCCAACACACTTCCCCAAATATTATGAGGGAAAAGTATCATGAGATAAGTCTCATTGCTAGAGATATCCAATGTGGCAGCACAAAATTCCCTCAAGTGGTCTTTTTGGGTTCTCCTTTTCCTCTATATTTGTCAAACTTTGGAATCTCCCAATGGATAGGAAAAGGTTGCATAGGTATGGTTGGATCAAAAGGATATGGACAAATATCTTCCAATGTAAATGTGGATGAATATTTTTTTGCTTTCTTAAGGTCATCAATTTCTTACCTCAAAGCTCTAATTTCATCCATCATAGGATTATTGGTAGATATTGGAAAGGATGCCTTAGTGGACTTCTTGTAATTTGGATGCAAGTAAAAAGGTATAAAGTATTTTATCTTGTCATCTTGAATGGTTTTGGTTTGTTTGTGTCCCCTGGCCTTATCTTCTAATGTAAGAAAAGTTGGGTCAATGTCTGCTAGTATCTTAATTTCCTCATCTACCATGGTCTTAAAATATTGTTGGGGATCATGCTTTATAATCTTAGTGAAGAGCTTAAGGAATTTGGGGTTCTTGAGTGCATCATTAATGATCTCCTCATTTATGGCTTCATCCTCCTCACTATTTCCATGGTTACTTTTCTGGTCATTGAATTCTTCCTCATGATGGGTTACTCCAATTTCTTCTTCATGGTCATTGTGGTTATGGATTCCCTCACCTTATGTCATTTCATTGTGTAGTTTAGCTCTAGTCTTGATGGGAACACAAGGGATTCTTGATCTTATCCTAAGATAATGATGTGATATGAACTATGGCAATGATGTGGTATGAACCCTAAATAGTGACCTAATGCAAAATTTTAAAGGAAATGAAACTAATCAAGAGTGGTGATGGCACTCAATATGTGAATAAGACAATGAAGGATGAGAACTAGGATGGTTATGATGAACGTGAGACACCAAATGTCTATTGAACCAAAGAAAAAAGAGTAACCAAGATAGAAATGATGACTAGGATATGATAAATTTTACTAGGACCAATGGGATGATAAAATGATGTAATGCAAGTATATGAAGATGCTAACTAGGATAATGAAAGAGGATGCTCTAAGGTGATTAGGATGACTTAGGGTAAAATAAAGGTAAATCTAGGTCCAAAATAATGATGCAACAAGGTAGACTTGCGCTATGATAGATAGGCACAAGGACAATAACAAAAGGAGGGTGTGTCATAATAGGAGATGATGTACCCCAGGAAAGTCACCTTACCTAAAGATATTGGTCTAATTATGCCACTCAAGAAAGATGATCCCAAGTGACTAGGATGATGATAGATGATGCTAAAAATGTTTAGACATAAGGGAGTGACCAAGGTATATGCTAATGACTTGTGAAGGCTTAAAGAAAGTATGTAGATGACCCAGAGGTGACAAAACTACTAAAATGAAAACCTGAAGATTAGAACCAAGTGTTGAAGCCCCAAAATCATATTATGACAAGTTTGAGATCTTTCTTTTAGAAACGTAGGTACAGAGCACAAAAATGCAAGTCTGGTGAACTAGAAAACCAAAGTAAATTATTAGGACTCTATAGGATGTATAAATGCAAGTATTTGTCTCAAAAACACAGGTATAAAGTGGAGAAATGTTGGTATGTTGTCCAAGAGATCAAAACCACAGTTTAGGAATCCAAAGATGAAATGGTTTCAAAAATGCAGTTCTGCTAGAGAAGAAACACATGACTACACAAGAAAAATGTAGGACTACAAAAAATACAAGTTTTTGGCAGTTTGAAGGTGCAGAAATGTAGTTTTGTTGTGCAAAAATGCAAGAATGATGAAAAGTAAGGTTTTGGGTCTTCAAAATGCAGATCTGAGGGCATAATCAATGTTTATGTCCAATGTGACCAATTTGTGATTTTTTGAGGGGATTGTGTGATAAGAACACTCCAAACACAAATACACAATGTCTATAGGTTTGATAGGTAATATGATAGTGTGTACTGTATATGCTCTAGGCTCCTCAAACCCCAAATTTCTATGGGTCTTATCACAAATAGAAAAAACTTTGAAGACAAACCTTATCCTACCTATGGTTAAATTGGATTATAATGCGATGTGAAGTGGGTCCACATGTACAAAATTTTCCTTCCAATCTTGTTTTTTTTATCCTTGTGTGTATTGTTCCTCTTAGAAAAAGAGGTAATCCCTTATGGAGAATAAGGGATATTGGAACACTTGAATGGATCTATGAGTAGTTTCATGGCTAGGTTACCCCCGTTTGGGTGACAACTACCCTCTTCTTGAGTTATAAACTAAGAATTCCCACCTCAACTCCAAGGAAAAACAAATGGTGAGTAACTTAAAGGGACGATGCAATCCCTTTTCACTACAATTGATGCTCCAAGGCTAAAAATGGAGGGATTCTAACCTAAGGTATCTAATAATGATTAAATCTGATGCCCATGTGAGCACTAGGTCTCCCCATCCTCATAGGGGGCTTCCCCCTATTCAAGAGGTATAATATATTCACACCACTAGTGGGTGGATACGTAAGGATCTAACGACATGGCTCACACACCATTCCCCGAAACTTTAACTTTGGTTCACCTATATAGAGGGATGAATTGAGTTTGGCTTTAACCCTTCACTGGTTGAGGTCACCCATTGGGGTGAGTACCTCTTTTCCCACCAAGGCATACCTCTCTAGAGGAAAAGATAGATGTGATTTTCTCTTACACCCAAGAGCCATGAAGGTGGGGGGAGAGGATACTTATCATTCTATCTTTTCATCAAAGGTAGACGCACTTTCTCTTACACCCAAGATCTATGAAGGCATGGGGAGAGGATAGTCATGTTCTACCTTGGGATTTAAACACAAAAAGAGAAAAACATTTGCAACTGCACCAATTGAAGTGTTTTCACTTAAAACACAAGAAAATTTATGATCTCCAAAGAAAAATTTGCAACCACGAGTGTGTTATTAGTCTCAAAAAAAATCTTTAATGAGCATGGATAATCTGAACCACTTGTTAGCTAGCTAGGATTAACCAAAAACCAAATCCAAATGAAACCCTGTTATATTTTATTGTAAAAATGTAGAAACAAAAAGCAAAAACATAGGTATACATTCAAAAAAATGCAAAACTAGTGAATCATAGATACATACCTGTCAGAAATCTACAAATATAGTAACCAATGAGAAAAAATGTAGAAATAGAGATAAAAAAAATGTAGTTCTACAAACCCTAATGCTGAAATAGAATGCCAGAAAGAAGAAACAAGATTATGCTAAATTAGAAATGCATCTTTAGGGGAAAACGCAAGACTAGAGTAGAAACTCATTTCTACACTCATAGAAATGCAAGAATAGAGAATAAATGAGTTTTGGGGTCTTAGAAAGAAGAAACACATAACTGGGTAAGCAGAAATGCAACTCTGCAACCTTTGATGATTTTGAGCCTACCAAGAAAATGTATGGTTAGTGTATCATCTTAAAATGGAAGAACTTCCATGTTAAGAACATTTAGCCCTCCTTAGGGGGTGTTTTTTACCACCATCACATTGTCCTCTCATTTCTGCATCCTCTCTCACCTCTGTGTTTGTTTAGGACCCTGATTGGGCCTCTCCAGACACCTCCCATCCCAACTGGCATTTTTTCCAGGGGTCCTGACCCCCTGGGTCAAGGTCAACCTCAACCTTGACCTAGGTCAAGGATGACCTCAACCTTGACCTAGGTCAAGGAAAACCTCAATGTTGACCTAGGTCAAGGATGACCTTGACCTTGACCTGGGTCCCCCTTTCAAATCTGGAAGTCTGTCGGCTGTTGAAGGTCATCGAAAATTCATTTCTTGCTTCCGGGTTGGTTGTTTTGGGTTCCAAAGTGGAAAATATTTAATTATATTTAATATAGGTCCTCTTCTAGGGGCATGGGTCTAATTGTAATTTAATTCTCCTATGTCAGCTTATCTAGAAGATTGTGCCCTAGTTTCATATAAAAGGAAGTTTTCTCCTCTCATTTTCTCTAAGTCAAATAAAGCAATAACCATCAAGAAAAAAGTTAAAGAATCCATTATTCCACATTTTCTCAAGCTTTCAAAGTGTTCAAGTCTTCCTCTCAAACACTAAAATTCTCCATTAAAGATCAAGAATTCAAGCTTTCAATCCTTTGAAGGGATTTGATTCAAGCATTCAAGATTCATCATTTAAAACCCTAGATCTATCCATCATGGTGGAGTGATCTTCCTTCAAGATCCTTTGTGCATCCTCAAGATTCATTCATTCTCCCTTCAAGGTGGATTCCAAGCATACAATCATGGAGATTTATGGTTACTAATTGAATTCAAACTTTCATATTTACATACTTGTTTACATTCAAAATACACTTGCATATCTATTTGAATGTCATAGCTTCATTATTAGATTTGCTTCTACTACTTGTTAGAATTCTTTATTTCAATTATTGATTTCAAGGTTAATTCCTAAATCAAGGTTTGACTAAGGAAAACCCCTCCCCCAACAAAAAAACCATTTTTCTTATAGGTACAGGTTTGAAACATTAGATTGCAATGGAGATTTGGATACCCTTTTTAGCAAACTTCTAGGATCCGAAAGCAGAATTTCAGTCTAAGACTTTTTAGGTCGCTTATGACCTAGGGAACAATTGGAAATTCTAGAAAATGGTGACATTGACTTGAGGGTAAAAATCATAACTGTCTCAGAATAGAAAAAGATTTATGGGTTTTGTTCCTCTTTGCATTTATATTCCAGACCCGATCTCAAATTTTAGAAAATAACATTCTTCGGATCTGCAATATTTCAAGGTTAGTGCATTTCTCCTATTTAATTCAATTAAATTTCTTAATCTTTCTAAAACTATCACATATTCTCTTCTATAAATCAGGAATTAGGGTTTTTCTCTTTAATCCATATCCTTAATAGGTTGATTCATTTATGTATTGATCCTTTCCTTAGGGTTAATCAATTTGGATCTTCCCTTTGAGTAATTTGGGATTAAAAGAACAATCCTACCCTCCTCACACACATATTCATTAACACCACCTATTTCAAACACACACATTACATTCTTAAATGTAATATATTTTAGATATTACAGTTAGTAAAGGGACTAGGGTCCCATCAAGCATGCCAAAATAATGATGATTGAAATTGCATGCAAATATGACTCCTAAACAAGCCCAACCATAAGAAAAGAAATCATAAGCATTTAATCGTCATCTAAGAGAACACTAATTCATGAAAACAAAATAAACATGTTAGAAAAAAAAACCAATGAAAATGCCTCCATGAAATGCTTGATTCTCTTGTCCTCATATCAACCAAGATCTTGTATTCATGGATGGAATGTGGGTGCTCTCATATTTTTAGCACAAAGCACAAGAGGCTATAGTAAATAGAGATGGTTGGTTGATAATAGAGTGGGTGCAAGTGATAAGGAAAGTACAGAGATGGTAAAAGCAATATACTCTCAAAGAGAGTTGGGGCACAAAATAGATCTCAAGTTCTATAAGATTGCACAAGCTCTACATTGCATAATGTGATTAGTGTGAAAGTGAGGAGAAAATGTCTTTTATAGAATCTTCATGAAAACCAATGGTTGAGATTAAGAGGTGGTAAATGAATGGCTAGGATTAAAAGGGTAGGTAGCACTTTGGTAGGAGTGAAGGAGATTAAGAGGCAAAAGAAATGAGTGGCAAGGATTAAGAGGCAAAAAGGAAGCATGTTGACTTTTTAAGGTGCATTGAACGTAGACACAAGCTAAGTGAAAAGGTCAAATGAAGATATGAATGGAAAGTGACGCATGGAGAAAATTTTAGGAGTTGATCCATGTGATTGGATAAAATGAAAAGAAAAATATTAATGAATTTACAAAATAAACAAAGTTGTTTATTTTATAAACAGAGGAAATAAGATATGGTAAAAGGATGAATTAAATAAATAAGAATTTATTTAAGTTTTTGATAGAAAAGGCTAATGAATTATTTAAATAAATAATAAATATTTATTTAAATAATAGATGAAAAGGTTAATTAATTAATTAAATAAATTATTATTATTATTAAATTAATAGAGGAATTTTGTTGGTTTCATGAAGACATTTTTAGGTGTTTATATAATCACCCTTATAAAGAAATATTGGAGTTGATGAAAACTCAACCATACAGCTCCCAAGAATCACCTCCAAGCAAACTTGTCAAATAAAGAGAGAAGCAAAAGCTATGGAGGCCAAAAACAATAGATCGATGAAAGAGGAAACATCTTGAGAAAATAATGGAGAGAAAACCCTCAATACAATAGCATCCTCAGATAATAATTACAAAAAGATAAAACCTTATAAAGGTTATCAAAACCCTAAAAGGGAAAAACCTAGGTTGCATGATAATAATTAATAAAAGAATTGATTAGTATATGCCTCAAGTTTAGCTTAAGTTAAGTAGAGATAATAAGTGACTAAATAATTAAATCAAAATAATTTAATTAATAAGTGAAATAACTTATTACTCTAACACCCCCCTTAAGATAAAATTAGGGAGAAGCTAAAAACCTAGAAAAAACTATTGAAAGCAAGAAATGGGTCCTGGCAACAAGGCCTGTTCAGGTACCCAAGTACAAGAAATCTCTATAAAGAGGAGAAAGAGAGAAAACCCAATGGAATAAACCCCTCTTTGAAAAGATATGAAGCCTACTGAAGGACTGAAGAAGCCTCCAAATTAGAGAATGTCCTAGAAAATAGGAACAAAGGATGAACAATTAGAACAACACTGAGGCATGAAGCTACAAACGCTATCAAAGAATAACTGGTGGAACCTCCACTGTAGTAGAACATGATCAAGTAGAGAATATTGTAAGCTGCATGAGTGCACACAAATGACACTACTCAAATCAGGATGAAAAACAAAGGAAAACATCAGAACTCAAAGATATAGATGGAAAAAAATACCAAAGTCTGAAGACCTAAACAAAAGATGGAAGGATGCCTCAAAAATAGGAATAAAAGTGTCCATATGGTTAATGATCCATGTCATTTACCTCTAAACTAGAGAATGTCCTAGAAAATAGGAACAAATGATGAAAATGAAGAACAACACTTAGGCATGAAGTTGCAAACACCATCGAAGAATAACTAGTGGAACCTCCACTATAGTAGAACATCATCAGGTAGAGAAGACTATAATCTGCATGGGTGCCCACAAATGACACTACTCGAATCAGGATGGAAAATAGGGGAAAACATCAGAACATCAAATCTTCATGCACCTACTCTCTTCATGAGACATTTACACTGAACCAGATTGCCAAGAACAAATGTATGACAAAGAACCAGGAACATAGAATGTGCAGAAGAAAGTACAAACACATATAAAGGATGGTGTCAAGGATGATCACTCTCTTGACAAACATCATGAGACTAATTATGTGGAAGGAAAAATCACTTGACATAGCTAGATCAAACCCCCCCATGGCACTTTATAATGTAGTGTGAGTACAAAAAGACACAAAATGCACAAGACCCCAAGTATGTAATAGATGACACTTTATCTCGGTGCATTTACAAAAAAATGAAATGCTACATAAATAGAAGTCTACAATGCTCAAGAATGAAAAAAATTTGTAAGAACATGAGTAGTAGCTAAAAAGGAGTCATCCCATGCAAGGAAAATGATCCCAGGACCTGAAACATCCAAGATATTCACCAGATTGCAAAAAAGAAAAAAAATTGAATAAAATATACCTAGAGTAGATTCTGGAGATGATACCCATACTAAAATAAATAGCACAGAACCATATTTCCAACAATGTGCAGAAGCCAGAAAACGGAGTCCAGATGAGCAAGATATGGCTCCCAGAGTGCAAAAGTGAACCATGACTTTAACTAGAAAAAAACCCTGAAAATGAAAAAATCAGGAAACTAAACCTGCAAAATCAGATCGGTCTTGAAACTATCTTTCCAACAATATCTCATTTTCCCAAAAATGCCTCTATTTGCTCAAGTTACGAGCAAAAACCCGAAGAGGGCTCCAGAAAAAGAACTCCAAGTGATCTCTACTAAATCTGGCAGAGCTCCACTAAATCTAGCAATGCCACTAAATAAGGTGGGACTACCAAAATCTTGGCCAAAATTGGCAGAGGTACCCGAAAAAAATATTTTTTTTTGCTATCTTGAAAAACGTGTGAAAATAGGTCCTTACATGCAAAAAAAATTTCCCCTGAATGCAACTATGTCCAAATTAGATGTGCCTTATATGGAAATAGGGGTTTTTGGGCTTTTTGAGCGCAACCATGAGGTTCATTTGAGCCCAAAGTGTTTGAAAAACAAACTCCCCCAGATCCACAAAAATTTGAAACATAAAACCTCTTGAAAAACATAGATCTGAAGAACAAGGCTAAATCTCTCATGAAGAGAGTAGGTGCATGAAGATCTGAATCTCTGATACCATATTGGAGTTGATGAAAACTCAACCCTATAGCTCCCAAGAATCACCTGCATGCAAATCTGTCATAGAAAGAGAGAAGCAAAAGCTATGGAGGCCAAAAATAATAGAATGATGAAAGAGGAAACATCTTGAGAAAACAATGGAGAGAAAATCCTCAATACAATAGCATCCTCAAATAATAATTACAAAAAGATCAAACCTTGTAAAGATGATCAAAACTCTAAAAGGGAAAACCTTGGTTGCATGATAATAATTAATACAATAATTCATTATTATATGCCCAAAGTTTAGCCTAAGTAAACTAGAGATAATAAGTGACTTAATAATTAAATCAAAATGATTTAATTAATAAGTGAAATAAATTATTACTATAACAAGAAATAGATCATATGATAATGATGAAATCTTGAAGAAAAAACACAACCCATTGCTTGCAAACAAAATTTTCCCATTAGGCAGAAATAGATTCATTAGAGACACAAAAATCCATTCCCATAAATAAGAAGAAGTAGGTATTGGAGATTACTGGGATATCATGCATGTATATGTTGACATTGATGTCAACATATGCCTAGTATTGGTGACAATATTCCTGGTATGTTCAATGAGAAGATTCTTTTGGTATGACTACTATATTGAAGATAAGATGTTGCAAAAGTATAGATAGATTCAGAGATGTCTATAGTTTACATATGTCAATTTACAAAGGCTCACATGTTGATTTGAGTGAGATATACTTGATTTATCAAAGACTAGTATTTTGGTTGTTTAGGAAGTGACAATATTGTAGTTCTTGGATCGGTATGGATCAGTGGTTCATGATTCGAATGCTAACAAGTTGTTCTTCTTAAGTGATAGAGGTTGCTGATTGGTGTTCTTGATGAACAATGCAGAGATATTTGTGAATTCTGAGACAAAGTTGTTCTTGTTGTTATCATGGAATTTCATGTCACTTACTAATTTTTCTAGATCATGTCCTATTCATGTTGCTAGATCGCATTGGGTTATGTGATCACATTTGGTGATTTTCATGTAGCATGTTACTATTATTATTGTTCTTGGTCTACTTGATGGCATAGCGTGTTGTGAAGTATCATGGCATGATTTATGGATCTAGAGTGTCTACGGAAATGTTTTTATTGATCATTTCTATGTCTTAGCTGACATTCAATGGATCACATTATGTATTGAGTTGTAATGAATTAATATTTTGTAATTAGGTCCTTGGTCAACCTAGTGGAAATAAATTTATGTAATGTATAAAAGAATGTAGTCATTTGTAATTGCAAAGTGTGTGTGTGAGAGAGAGAAAGAGGGAAGAGGATTTATTGTGCAAAGAGGTATGAGTGGAATCTGTAATTGAGCCAGATATTTTGTACTTCATTGGAACTGTATTGACATAACAAAGATTCTATCAGTCAGTTCATCAGTTATGGATTATTGTCCATTGTGAATTGTAATTAGATATTGTTGTAAGGCAATGAACCTTCCTTTTGGTTGAAGCCCTTGATGTATTTAAGTAGTGAACTCTAAGTAGTGTGCCTGAATGCATGGCCATTCCTCTTTGTAATACTCCTAATAGGGTATAGTAAATTTAAAGAGTACATCATTTTATGGGTTTGATCCCCACCATGGTTTTTCCCTTAATTAGGTTTCCACATTAAAAAAAATGGTGTTAAGTGTTGATTTATGTGTTGTGATCTTGCATTCATGTTAATAATTTACATTGGAGATAAAGGTTAATAAGTTGGAAAAAATTTTGAGTTTGGGAACACAATTGATTCACCCCCCCCTCCCCTCTTACTTGTATGTGTTTCCTTGTTGCTAACAATTGGTATCAGAGCTAAGTCATCTTTTGGAAGCTTGATCGCTTGAGGAGATTCTGGGTGATAGCCTTTAAGAAGGAGAGTCCAAGATTTGAAGGTATACACTTAAGATATGGAAGGGTAGGATGATTAGACACTTGAGATGCATAGGAGAATATTATTGGGAAGTCACTAAAAATTCTTACAGCCCTCATGTTGATCTTTCTACTAGGACTCCTGATGAGAAGAAGCAATTTGAGTATAATATGAGAGCAAAATAAGTCTTGTTGAGCGCCTTGTCAGATGTAGAATATACAAATGTCATGGAAATAGAGAATACACATAAAATATGGAAAAAATTAGAGAAATTACATGAAGGATATGCATGTGTGAAGCAAGCTAAGTTACAAAGTTTTAAAGGGAAATATGAAACATTAAAGATGAGTGAAGATGAAAACATTACTTCTTTTGTGTAAAAGGCGACTGAACTTGTTTGTGGAATCAGATGCACTCGTGGAACATTGGAGGAAAATGAAAATTTTTCTAATATATTGAGATCCTTGCCTCCTTCTTACAATCACAAGGTTTCTTCTATTGAAGAAATCAGAATTGTGACAACTATAACAAGAGACACATTGGTTGGTAAGTTATCTACTTTTGAAATGAGAGAATTTGGTGATAGTATTCCTAAAGTTGAATATGCATTTAAAGCTACTATTTCTAAGGATAAGAAAAGATATGACCCTATAGAAAGTTCATATAAGTATGTATCTAGATATGCTAAGGAATGGGAAGAAATTGAGGAAGAAGAAATAAATCTTGAAGAGCTTGAAGCCCTAATTGAAAAAATACTACCTAAGGGAGCTCGTAAGTATCAAGGAAAGTTACCTTTTAAATGTTTTTTCATGCAACAATATTGGTCACATTGCTTCAAGATGTCTGGATAAAGAGCCTAACTACAAGCCAAAGAAATTCAAGTGTAAATATGTTGATGAAGGTGTAATTGATGATGAATCTGAGAAGAGTGAAGGTGAGATTGTGTTTATTGCTATCAGGGAGAATCCTAGCTTCTTGAGTGAAGAAAAGTCTTTGGTTTCACACATGGATAAGAAATATGAATGGTTTATTGACAATGGTTGTTCACATCACATGACCGGAGATTAAAAAAAAAAAATTTTAAAGTTGGAGAAGTATGATGGTGGTTTTTTCAGATTAGGTAACAATGCCCCTTGTATGATCAGAGGTAGATGTTCCATTACACTTGATGGTAAGATTAATGCTAACAATGTATTATGTGTTTAAGGTCTGAGGCATAATCTTTTGAATGTTGGACAACTAGTTGATAAGAGTTACAACTTACAATTCAAGGATGAAATGAGCAAAATCATTTGAAGCACTAGAATTGAGATTGCATCAGGTACAAAGACTGAAGGTAATTTATTCCATTTTAACAATTTAGAGAATAGATGTATAATTGCTAGAATTGATGATAGTTGGTAATGACACAAGAGATTTTGTAATGTAAACTTTGATAACATTGTGAAAATAAGCACTACAAGAGAGGTGAGAGATTTAAGTTGTTGAATCATGCTGATGGGATGTATAAGGAATGTCAGCTGGGTAAGCTAACTAAATCTACTTTCAAAAGTAAGACCTATTCTTCAAGTGGATTGTTAGATTTGGTACATATTGATTTGTGTGGATCTGTAAGAACTAGAAGTTACTATGGAGACATGTATTTCATTTTATTCATTGATGATTATTTAGTAATGATGTGGGTTATGTTAGTAATAACTGAGAGGGGGGTGAATCAGTGGCCTCAAAAATATTCCAATTAATCAAACCAAAAACTTAGTACCACACTATTAAGCCACTAGTTATCTTCAGTCCTATAATATGAATGCGTTCAAATATACTTATCAAATTACTACTGCTCGGAGTGCTTTGTTAAACGTTATTATGTATGTTTTCCGAATAGCATTCTTTCAATTTACCAAAAAATAGTAAATTACTTAGAGTATACCAATCAATCTAGATTAGCTATGTGTAATGTAAAACACTAAAGTAATGACTCATAAACACATTGACACATAGATTTTTAATATGGAAAACCGGTTAGGGAAAAACCACTTGGGACTGGCAACCCAAAATTTTCACTCTTCTGAAGTGAGCTCGATGAAGAGCCAACCCTGTTAAATGTTAAAAACACATTGTTAGGTGTGACCTTGTTAGAGGATTTAAAAGATTAGTTTTTCACTTGATATCAGACATTTCTATGCTACCTTCCTTGTCCAAACTCTTCTAGTTTGTCAAATGGTATCTGGAATCTCATGCTATCTTCATGATCAACCTTTTTTATACTCCCTTGGATGTATCTCAATATAGAAAGGATCTTTAAATCTTTCTCGGTTAAGAGACTTTCTGAATCAATGGTTAAACTAAAATAGTATGATCTATTCACATATACAACTTATACTTGTATATTTTTAGATCTATTGTAAGCTCATTAAACTAATCTGATTAATATATCTTTTCAATACCTTTTCTCCACTTTTGTTCTACTCGGTGATGCTATGCTCTGTTGCTCAATATTCACAAAAATCTTTAGCTCTTTCCTCAGCTTGATTGATCAGGACTGTATGAAGTTTTTCTTCATTAGTTTCTCTCCAGCATCCTCTTTTCATTCACTCCCCTTAATTCCTAATGAATTAAGTTGTCTCTTTATAGACATGATATCACCATTTCTAGGTTCTTGATTTTCTTGATCTTGGTGTGATCCGCAATCTTAGCCAATCTAATTTAAAGTGAAACTCATGTTTTATCTCATAGAAAACTTCTTGCCAACTGGAAAAAATAGCTTTAAATCCTTTACTTATCTCTGGATTTATCTTGTCTATGAAAACAATGATAAGTACCAGTTAAGTATATATTTAGCTCTGATAGCTAGATATTTTTTTTGTTTCTGGACTCCAATTAACTTCGGTGTTTTAACTCTTTGAAAGCTTTAGTCAATACTCTAGTTCTCCTCGGGCTTCTCCATATGGTTTTTCTGTCTGTAGGGTTACACTATGATTCTGGCCGTCGGGTATGCTTGTGATTCTACTCGTCGAGTTTCTTTCTTGGGAATCACTGTGACTTAACTTTTGGTGATCTTTGTTTGTCAGGTTCCACTAGCCATCAATGTTTGAAGTCACATAGTGAATGCTTGTCTTTTATGCATTACTGAAAGCATAATATTTATCTCTCTGATTCACTAAAGTTTTTTACACTTTGATTATAACCAATTAGATTATATCAAGTTGACATCAATGACAGTACAATCCATTAACTGATTTAATGTCTTGCATTATCTTTCTGCATTTCAGTGATCAACTTAACCTCTTCAAACATTCAATCAATTACATGTAATCAATCTCTCTCTCTCTCTGGCATTAATGACAACACACTACATTATCATACTATACTATTACTAATACAATATGAAATATAACAGTTTCATCAATATTTCCTATTGTAACTATTACAAATGTTTGGTTCTCGGTAAGCTCAAATAGCTTAGATTTGTTTCTTGCAGGTTTTCTTCAATCTTCAATCCTTTCATTAGATAGATGTATTTGTCTTTGTTATGATATGTACTCTACCTTGACAGATCCTCTTCTTGATAATCTCTTTTTCCTTTGATAGCAATCTCTTCCTTTTTATGAACTCTCTCCATTTGTTACTTCTCTCCCTTAGATGGATATTTCATATGTAATCAATCTCTCCCTTTGATTATTGATCAACTCTTCCTTTTGATTCTTAGGAAATTATCATCATGGAAAATGATATAACCTTTTCTGATAATGAGATAATTAATCTCTCCCTTTGACAATAATGCCAAACAAGTTTCTTCTATATCATCTTCCATCCTTTTATATAATATAATCCTTGAATTTCCCTATCCATCAGAAATACAATGTCTCTGGTATTCGGTGCAGACTTGTACCTTACTGTGTACAGATGTATCTATTTCTATTCATCTTAGTGTTTGCATCTGCATGAATGATCTTCTGATTATTTGTAGGCTGATGCATCCTCCTATTTAGCTTACTGACCGATAGATAGGGGTTGGACCCCTAGTTTTTGTCTCAAGTACTCAAATGTATCTTTCAGTAATGGCTTGGTGAATATATCAGCTAATTGTTGTTTTGATTTAACATATTCTAGTATTGCCTCATTTGCTTGCACTTTTTCTCTTAGATAGTGATACTTGATAGCAATATGCTTAGTCTTAGCATGCATGACTAGATTCTTAGAAATGTTAATTGCACTGGTATTATCATAGTAGATAATTACTTGTTCAAGAATCTTCATATTCATACCTTCCAACAATTGCTTGATCCATGCAATATTGGAGCAATTTGCAGTAGCACCCACATACTATGCTTCTGCAGTAGATTGAGAGATGCATCCTTGTTTCTTACTGATCCATGTGACAAGTCTGTCGCCCATGAAGAATTCTCCTCCAGTTGTGCTCTTTCGGTCATCAATGTTTCCAGCCCAATCAGCATCTGTATAGACTTGTAGCTCAAATTTTCCTTCTCTTTTATACCATAAGCCATAGTCCTTGGTGTTCTTTAGATATCTTAGAATTCTCTTGACAACAGTCATATGTGATTCTTTGGGATTAGCAGAGAATCTTGCAACTATTCCAACTACATGTGCTATATCTAGTCTGGTGTGAACAACACACATTAGTTTGGAAATCATTGATCTATACAAGGTTTGATTTACCTCATTTGATTTTTCTTCTTTTGTCAGTTTACATTCGGTAGCCATAGGTGTTCCAACAAGTTTGGAATCTTCTATCTTGAATATCTTCAGCACTTCCTTGATGTATTTGGACTGAGTGATATATATGTCTGTATCTTGTTGAAGAATCTATAGACCAAGAAAGAATTTGATCTCCCCAAACATAGATATTTCAAATTCTTTTCTCATTTCATTAGCAAAGGACTTGCATAACATTTCATTTCCCCCAAAAATTATATCATCAACAAAAATTTCAGCAATCAGAATATTACCATCAGTATCTTCTTTTAAGTACAGCTTGTTATTTTTGCTAGCTCTTACAAATGTAATGCTAATGAGATAGGAGTGAAGTCTTTCATACCGGGCTTTAGGTGCTTGTTTCAATCCAGACAAGGCTTTTTTTAGTCTATATACCATGTTTATCTTGTCTGGATATACAAACCATTCTGGTTGTTCAATGTATACCTCTTCTTCTAGTATTCCATTTAGGAATGCAGATTTGACATCCATCTAGTATACCTTGAATCCTTTGAATGTAGCATAAGAAAGTAAGATTCTAACTCCTTCTAGTCTAGAAATAGGTGCAAATGTTTATCCATAATCAATACCTTCTACTTGTGCATACCCCTTGCATACTAACCTTGCTTTGTTTCTTGTGACCTCTCCATTCTCATTCAGATTTTTTTTGAATATCCATTTGGTATCGATGACATTCTTGTCATCTAGTCTCATTACTAGTGTCCATGTATTGTTCTTCTCAATCTTCTGTATTTCTTCATTCATAGCACTGACCCATTCTTCATTTTCAAGTGCAGTATTAACAGATTTAGGATCAAAATCACAAAGTAAACATCTAGTGTTTAGTGACTTACTTCTTATTCTCATTCCACCCTTCCTTTCTCCTATGATTTGAATCTTTGGATGATGTCTTCTGACATACTTGGCATGTTTTGGTTCAGCTCTGTGTTCATCATTCTGATCATCTTCTTGACCTTGATTTTGATCTCCATCGCTTGGAACATCATCTTGAGGATTTTCCTGATTTTTTGGTAATTACACCCTGATACTCAGCTGCAATGTTTTGTTGCTTAGGAGTGATACACTGTTGCTCAGGTAGAGTGTTAGGTTCTGTATAAACAAACCTTTTTTAGTCCTCTAGTTCTCTTCTACTTTCCTTATTATTATTTTCTGCAAACTCATCTATTTTCACATTTGCACTTTCAATGATCTTGTTAGATGACTTTTTAAGACATTTATAAGCCTTTCTTTTGGTTGAATACCCTAGAAAGATACCTTCTTCACTTTTGGATTCAAGTTTTACATTTCTATCATCCTTAAAAATATAACATTGACTACCAAAGATTCTGAAGTAACTTACATTGGGTGTATGACCATACCAAAGCTCATAGGGTGTCTTCTTTGTGTCTTTCAATTATACTCTATTTAATGTGTAGACAATAGTACTGATAGCTTCCCTCCAGAAGTTTTGAGTGATGCTCTTCTCAATCATCAATGTTCTTGCATAGTCAACAATTGATATGTTTCTCCTTTCATCAATTCCATTTTGTTTTGGTGTTCTCGGTGTAGAAACCTGTCTTTTAATTCCATGCTCATTGCAATAGTTAGTGAATTCATCTGAAGTAAATTCCTCTCATCTATCTGACCTTAAGCATTTCAATTTATTTTCACTTTGTTTTTCTACTATATCCTTATACCATTTAAACTTCTTGAATGCTTTTGATTTATCTTTTAAGAACATAACTGTCATCATTCTAGAATAATCATCAACAAAGAGGATAAAATACCTATCTCCATAGTAACTCTTTGTTCTCACGGGTCCACATAGATCTATATGGACTAATTCTAAAATTTCATTAGATGTATGGGTTTTACTCTTGAAACTAGACTTTGTCATCTTACCTTTTTGACAATTCTTGCACATGATATGCTTGGGCTTAGTCATTCCTGGTAAGCCTCTGACATTCCTTTTGTTTCTTATCTTTATCATATTTTCAAAATTCACATGACACAATCCTTTGTGCCACAACCATATGTCTTCATTTCTAGCCATTAAACAAGTGGTGTTAATGTCATCAAGATATAAAAGGTTACCTTTTGTCTGCTCACCAGTTTTGATCAACCTTCCTGATTCATTGAAGATCTTTTCCTTCTTATTTTTAAATTCCACTTGGTGACTTGTATTATTTATCTATGAAACACTTAATAGATTATAATTAATTCTGTTTACCCAGTAAGGATTTTCACATTTGATTAGGTTATTCAACATTATAGTTCCTTTACCTTCAACTGGACAAGGTGTATCATCTCCCATTCTTACTGAACCACCATTATAGTATTCAAAAGTCTCAAACTTTTTTTTATCACTGGTCATATTGTGAGTGAAACCACTATCTATTATCTAGACATCATTCTTACTAACCTTAGATATGAGTGCAATTTCTACATACCTTTCTTCTTCTTCATCTGAATCATCCTTCATGGCTACAAATACCATCTCTATGTCTTCTTATGATTCGATGTCAGTGTCAGTAGTTCTATTCTTAGCTAGGTGACAAGCTTTCTTCCCTTTGTCCTTGTAGTCTCGGGTATCTATTTTTTCAGATTGTCATTTTCTTTGGTAATCTTTGTTATCACCTCTATCAAAATTCTTCTCATATGATCTCTCATTACCTCTGTCATCTTTTCTTCTATTTGAACATCTTGCAGAAAATTTTCCAACCTCTTTACAATTGAAACATACAAGTGGTAATTTACCTATGTATCTACCTTTTCCTCTCTACAATCTTCTTTCCATTAGTGCTTCAATCTCATCAAGTCCTTGATCCTCATTATCAATTTCACTATCATTTCTAATAGCATGTCTATGACTTGAATTTCTTATTTGCAAAGAAGATTTGAATGCAGATTCTATAGATGGTAAGACACTATTATCAAAGTTATTCATCTCAAATGAAATCAGTCTACCAATCAGACTATCTAGAGTAACTGTATTGTTTGGAACTGCTCTCATTTCTTGAATAGTAGAAACTCTAATAGCATATATAGGCAGTAATTTTCTTAAGATTTTACTTACCACTGTCTCCTCTTCAAGTACACCTCCAACTCCTCGAATAGAATTGACTACCTCTTTGATTCTACAGCTATACTGAGTGATATTTTCTCCTTCTTTCATCCTTAGGTCATCAAACCTCCCTCTTAGACTTTCCTTGGCTCTTATTACATTAGCACCTCCTCCATGTACCAGCTTCAACTTATCCTACATTTTCTTTCCAGAGGTGTAGGTTTTGACATCTTCAAACACAACATCAGAGAGTGACAAGGAAAGTTCTATCATCATGCAATTATGCTCATGCTTTTCTCTTAATTGCTCAAGAGTGTGAGGTTCTGTAGGCAACACATATTCAGTATCAAGGTGTTGAGTAACATCATTACCAATACCTAATAGGTGGAGTCTTATTCTTCTTTTCCATGATGCAAATTTGTCTTTATTCAACTTGGGTACATCTCATCTGTTCATCTTGTGATCTTTTTCTTGAGTTGTTAAACTCCCTTTCTAAGCACACAAGCTCTGATACCAATTATTAGTAATAATTGAGAGGGGGGGTGAATTAGTGGCCTCAAAAATATTCCAATTAATCAACCCAAAAACTTAGTACCACACTATTAAGCCTCTAGTTATCTTCAGTCCTATAAGATGAATGCATTCAAATATACTTATCAAATTACTACTGCTCGGAGTGCTTTGTTAAACCTTATTTTGTATGTTTACCGAATAGCAGTATTTCAATTTACTGAAAAATAGTAAATTACTTAGAGTATACCGATCAATCTAGATTAGCTGTGTAATGCAAAACACTAAAGTAATGACTCATAAACACATTGACACATGGATTTTTAACATGGAAACCTTGTTAAGGGAAAAACCACTTGGGACCGATAACCCAAAATTTTCACTCTTTTGAAGTGATCTCGGTGAAGAGCCAACCATGTTAAAGGTTACAAACACACTGTTAGGTGTGACCTTGTTAGAGGATTTAAAAGATTAGTTTGTCACTTGATATTAGGCATTTCTATGCTACCTTCCTTGTCCAAACTCTTCTGGTTTTTCAAATGGTATCTAGCATCTCATGCTATCTTCATGATCAAAATTTTTGATACTCCTTGGGATGTATCTCAATATAGAAAGGATGTTTAAATCGTGCTCGGTTAAGAGACTTTCTAAATCAATGGTTAAACTAAAATAGTATGATCTGTTCACATATACAACTTATACTTGCATATTTTCACATCTATTGTAAGCTCATTAAACCAATCTAATCAATATATCTTTTCAATACCTTTGATCCACATTTTTTCTACTCGGTGAGGCTATGCTCTATTTCTCAGTGTCTGCAGAAATATTTAGCTCTTTCCTCAGCTTGATTGATCAGGACTATATGAATTTGTTCTTCATCAATTTCTTTCTAGCATCATCTTTTCATTCACTCCCCTTAATTCGTAATAAATTAAGTTGTCTCTTTATAGACATGATATCACCATTTCTAGGTTCTTGATTTTCTTGATCTTGGTGTGATCCACAATCTTAGCCAATCTGATTTAAAGAAAAACTCATATTTTATCTCGCAGAAATGTTCTTGCCAACTGGACAAAACAACTTTAAATCCTTTACTTATCTCTGGATTTATCTTGTCAATGAAAACAATGATAAGTAATAGTTAAGTCTATATTTAGCTCTGACAGCTAGATATTTTTTCATTTCTAAACTCCAGTTAACTTCGGTGTTTTAACTCTTTGAAAGCTTCAGTCAACACTCCATTTCTCCTTGGGATTCTCTATTGGGGTTGTTTGTCTATTGGGTTACACTGTGATTCTGGTTGTCGAGTATGCTTGTGATTCTGCTCGTCGGTAATGCTCATCGAGTTTCTTTCTCGGGCATCACTGTGACTTAACTTTCGGTGATCTCTATCCATCAGGTTCCTCTAGCTGTCGGTGTTTGAAGTCACATAGTGAATGCTTGTCTTTTATGCATTAATGAAATCATAATCTTTATCTCTCTGATTCTCTAAAGTCTTTGACACTTTGATTATAACCAATTATATTATATCAAGTTGGCATCAATGACAATACAATCCATTAACTGATTTAATGTCTTGCATTATCTTTCTGCATTTCAGTGATCAACTTAACCTATTCATTCAATCAGTTACAAGTCATCAGGTTACATTTTTTAAGGAGAAATCTTAAGCCTTTGATAATTTCAAGATTTTGAAAGTCATAGCTGAGACTGAAACAGATATGAAGCTAAAATTTCTGAGATCTGAGAGAGGTGGTGAGTTTATATCTAGTGAATTTAATGCATTTTGTGAAGAGCGCAGAATATAGAGGAAAATGTCTATTTTGTGAACCCAACAATAGAATGGTATTGTAGAAAGAAGAAATATAACTATCCTTGAAACTACAAGGACTATGATGATTGAAGGAAATATAGCACAGATCTATTGGAGATAAGTGGTTAGCACCACAGTCTATACATTAAACTGATTTCAAATCAAGCAAGGTACTAGTAAGACCCATTATGAGATTTGGTATGGCCATGTCCCTACAACAAAATACTTTAGAATTTTTGGAAGAAAATGTTATATCAAAAGAGAGAAAAATTTAGGGAAATTTGATCCTAGATGTGATGAAGGAGTCTTCCTTGGTTATTCTAAAAAGAGGAAAGCATACAAATGTTATAACAATAGATTGAGAAAGATAATTGAAAGTGATAATGTCAAAGTGGATGAAAGTAATCAGAAACAAACTAGATCTTGTAGTTATGAATCAGATAATGAAGAAGACAATTAGGTAATGCAAGCACAAAATCAGAATCAAAATTAGAATGGTTCAGTAGAACAGGATGGAGAAGTTAGGAATGAGGAAGAGGTGGAAATGCAAGAGTTAGCTACAAATGCAAAGTTGAAGAATCCAAGGTATGCAAGGTTAAACCATTTAGAAAATTAGGTTATTGGTGATAATAATAATCAAGGTATTTTGACTAGAGGAATAATTGCTAGAAATTAAATTTGTTTGATTTCTAAGATTGAACCTAAGGATGTTGATGAAGCATGCAAAGATGAAAGTTGGGTTAAAGATATGGAAGAAGAGTTGGAATAGATTGAGAAGAAAAAGACATGTATTCTTGTTCCAAGACCTATGAACCAGAATGTGATCAGTACTAAATGGGTATTCAGAAATGAATTGAATGAATATGGTGAAGTGGTTCGAAATAAAGCCAGACTTGTTTGCAAGGGATACACACAGGTGTAAGGTATTGATTTTGAGGAGAATTTTACTCCTATTGTTAGAATTGAAGTTTCAAAGATGTTTCTTGTATATGATACTTACGAATATTTTAAGGTATATCAGATGGATTTTAAGTCAACATTTTTTAATGGAGAATTGGAAGAGGAAGTCTATATTGAGTAGCCTGATGGATTTCCTTTGACTGATGAAGATGATATGGTTTACTGATTGAATAAAGCATTATATGGATTGAAACAAGCACCTAAAGCCTGGTATACAAAGTTAGATAAGTATTTATTGAAAATTGGTTTCAACAAAGGTACTATTGATAACAACTTATACTTCAAAGTTGATCATGATAATATTTTGATTGTTGAAGTCTTTATGGATGATATCGTTTTTGGGTGGAAATGAAAAGTTGAGTAAAGAATTTTTTGATGAGATGCATAAAGGGTTTGAGATGTCCATGATAGGTGAGATGAAATTCTTTCTTGGCCTACAAATTACACAATCTGATAAAGGTATTTTCATATCTCAGTTCAAGTATGTGAAAGAATTGTTGAAGAAATTTGGTATGGATGATTCAAAACCTCTTGGTACTCCTATGGTTACTAGTTGAAAATTGACAAAGGATGATGATTCACCTAAACAAAATTAAAAAAGATATAGATAATTATCTATGGCTTATTGTACTTGACACAAACCTGACCTAATATTATGAATGTTGTTTGCATTGTTGCAATATTTTAAGCAAAACTAAAGGAATCACAATTTGTTGTTGTTAAAAGGATATTTAGATACTTGAAGGGAACAATTGATTATGGCTTATGGTATGGTAAGGGTGATGATTTAAATTGAGTTTTTTTACTAATTTGGATTGGGTAGGCAATGTAAATAACATAAAGAGCACAAATGGAAGAGCATTATTTTTGGGAAAAATGTTAGTTCCATGGGCAGGTAAGAAGAAAAATTGTATATCACAATCTACTGTTGAAGCTGAGTATGTTGTTGTTGTTGTTGTTAATTTTACATAATTATATGGATGAAGTAAATTTTGAAAGATATCACAGTAAGTTGTTGTTGTTGTTAATTGTACATAAGTGATATGGATGAAGCAAATACTAAAAGATGTCACAATCTACTGTTGAAGCTGAGTATGTTGTTGTTGTTAATTGTACATTAGTGATATGGATGAAGCAAATGCCTTGAATTATGTTATACACCAATGTGCCCTACCATCATTTCAATCCCTTTATAACTTCTAATAAAACCTCTGCCAATTTGGATCCAAATTTGTCTGCAAAGGACACTACTATTTTTGACAAAGAGTCTGCCAAACCATTACCCTCCCAGAAAATGTGGGAAATTTTGAAATCTTTAAAATTTTCTAACTTATTTCAAATGGTATTGATAATCTTAATAATTCACCACACATGTGCATGTCCATTTGCAATTTCATTTATAATGACTTGGGAGATCTCTTCCAGGTGTAGTTTCTAAACTCTTATTCTAGATGTCATCTCAATGGCCAGTAATGTAGCTTGGACCTCTACTGATGAACTAAAACTAATTGAATGTTTGAAGATGATAAGTTGATGATCACCAAATTGCAAAAGTGACTGCAAGACATTAAATCAGTTAATCTATTGTATTTTCATTGATGTCAACTTGGTATGGTTTGATTGTTCAAACAAATATTTTCATTAACCTTAAAGATATGAAAAGACAAAGTTTATGTCATCGGTAATATATACACCGAGTGATGGTTAACATTGTATACTGAGTAGAGAAGTTTACAGTGAACACTGAGCAGAGAAATTCATAGTGTAAATGGAGCAAGTGATTACCGAGTAGAACTAAAGTTGATGCTCGAGCACAACTGAAGTCTTTGAGTGAAACTAACTGGAGTTAGAAAATGACAAAACTACTTAGCTGGCAAAGATATATTTAGAGTTAACTGATTGATTGTTTTGTTTTCATCGATCAGATAAGCTAAAGATAAGAAGGATATTTAAATCTAGTTTTATTCATAGTTAAAAAGGAGAGATTTGTGGAATAAAACTAAAGTAGAGCTTTACAGAATAAAGAAAAGCATGGTGAGATTTGCGGATCAAGAAGTGATCTATGATGAAAACAAGAAGATTGAATGATCAAATTGTGTCTATATAAAGAGACAAGGAATTCATTATGAAGAGAGGAATGTTGAGTATATTTTGTGTGAAGAAATAAGTCTTCATGTAGATTTGATCATATAGGATGAAGAACAGAGCCAAGAAATTCTGAAGACACCAAGAAACAGAAGCAAGAGCATTCACCGAGTAGAAGAAATAAAGAGAGAAAAGGAATAGAAGAGCATATTGATCATAGAATTGGATTAACAATAGATCTAAATATTTTCAAGTTAAAGTTGTATTGTTGAACATATCATTCATTGTTTCAGTTTAACCATTGATTCAGAAAATCTCTTAACCGAGTAGGATTTAATAGTCCTTATTGTATTGAGATACTCAAGAGTATCAAAAGGTTTTCATGTTGATAGCATAGTGATTTCTAGGTCAAATGATAAATTTTTGGTTTTAAATCCTCTAATAAGTTCGCACTTAACAGTGTATTTGTAACCTTTAACAGGGTTGGCTCTTCACAGAGCTCACTTCAGAAGAGTGAAATTTTTGGGTTACCGGTCCCAGGTGGTTTTTACCTTAGTAGAATTTCCACATTAAAAATCTATGTGTCAAATGTGTATATGGTTCATTTCTTTGATATTTTGCTTTACACATTACTAAAACTAGATTGATTGATAAACACTAAGTTTATTTTCTACTATTCGGTAAAGTCTAAAAAAAAGATAAATAGTATATCTTACCGAGAAGTTTATATTTGTTAGAATTACATAAGGCATACATCTTGTAGGAATGAAAAATAACTGAAGGTATTATATTTGATATATAATTTTTGGTTGGATATTTTAGATTACTAGTGAGGCCACAGATTCACCCCCCCCCTCAGTTATTCTAACAATTGGTATCAGATCTTTGGTGCTTGAAGAAAAGTTTAAGGGGAATTAAGCCAAAGATCACAAGATGAGTAAAAGGGATGTGCCTAAGTTGAACAAGGACAACTTTGCATCATGGAAAATCAGGATAAGACTCCATCTATCAGGTATTAGAAATGATGTTACACAACACTTCGATACTGAATATGTTTCACCTACTGGACCTCTGAATGTTGATCAATTAAGAGAGAAAGATAAACACAGTTCTATGATGATAGAAATTGCTTCTTCACTATCTGATGCTGAATTTGAAGATGTGAAATGATGCACCACTGCAAAACAAATGTGGGACAAATTCAAGCTAGTGCATGGAGGAGATGCAAATGTGCCGAGAGCTAAAGATGAAATACTAAGAGGAAAGTTTGATGACCTAAGAATGAAAGAAGGAGAGAACATCACTCAGTATAGTAACAAAATCAAATAAGTGTTTAATTCCATCCATGGAGTAGGAGGAATACTTGATGAATAAATAGTTGTAAGTAAAATTCTGAGAACCTTACTGCATGTTTATGCCATTAGAGTATCTGCAATTCAAGAAATGAGAGAAGTATCTAGTAACAATGTTACTCTTGAAAGTTTTATTGGTAGACTTATTTCATTTGAGATAAACAACTATGATAACAATGTCTCACCTACTATTGAGTCTTCATTCAAGTCTTCTCTGAGAATAATCAAATCTAGTAACAAACACACTATGAGAAATGATAATTAAAGTGATAGTGCTGAGAAAGAACTTGATGAACTTAAAGCACTAATGGCTAGAAGATTACATAGAGGTAAAGGAAGGTACAAAGGTAAATTACCCTTAGTCTATTTAAATTGTAAAGAAATTTAACATTTTGCTGCTAGATGCTCTAACAAGAGAAATGATGAAAGAGAAAATGATAGATCTTATGAAAAGAAGTATGACAGAAGTGATGACCGAGACTACAAAAGAAATCGACACTCTGATAGAAGAGCTAACCAAGATTACAAGGACAAAGGCAAGAATTTTTGTTACATGGCTAAGAAAAAAGGTAAAAATTCAGATACTGATTGTGAAGAAGATATTGAGGTAGTATTTGTTGCTATGAAGGATGCTTCAGACGAAGAAGAAAGGTATGTTGAAACTGCACTCATATCTAAAGTTAGAAAAATGATTTCTAGATTATTGATAGTGGTTGTACTCACCACATGACTGGAGATAAGGAAAATTTTGAAAATTATAATGGTGGCTCAGTTAGGATGGGTAAGGACTCACCTTTCCCAGTTGAAGGAAAAAGGAACCATCATGTTGAATAATCTGATCAGATGTAAAAATGCATATTGGGTGAAAGGACTTAACTATAATTTATTGAGTGTTTCACAGCTGAACAACACGTCACCGAGTTGCATTTGATAACAAAAAGGCAAAGATCTATAATGGAGCAAGAAAGCTGATTAGTACTGGTGAAAAAACAAAAGGTAATCTACTCTATCTCGATACTATTGAGACCACTTGTTTATTGGATAGAAATGAAGACATTTGGTTGTGGCATAAAAGGTTATGTCATGTAAGTTTTAACATCATGGTAAAGATAAGTAAGAAAAAAAAAGTGAGAGGCTTACCGAGCATCTCAAAGCCCAACCATGTTATGTGCAAGAATTGTCAAAAAGGTAAAATGACAAAGTCTATTTTCAAGAGAAAAAACTTTTCATATAATGTTATTCTAGAATTATTCCATACTAACTTATGTGGACCAATGAGAACAAAGAGCTATTATGGTGATAGATAATTTGTTCTATTTGTTTATAACTATTCTAGGATGATGACTGTTATGTTCTTAAAAGAGAAATCTGGAGCATTTAAGATGTTCAAATGGTATAAATCTAAAGTTGAAAAACAAAGTGGAAAAGAACTAAAATGTTAAAGATCAGATAGAGGAGGAGAATTTATTTCTGATGAATTCACTAAATTTTGTAATGAGCATGGGATTACAAGACAGGTTTATGTACTAAGGACACCACAAAAAAATAGGATTGTTGAAAGAAGGAATAGATCAATTCTTGATTGTTCCAGAACACTAATGATTGAAAAAGGCATCACACAAAAATTCTGGAGAGAAGTTGTAAGTACTATTGTATATACACTGAACCGAGTTCAATCAAAGAAAGACACCTTATGAGATATGGTATGGATACACACCAAATGTGAGTTACTTTAGAATTTTTGGAAGTCAATGTTATATATTGAAAGATGATAGAAATGGGAAACTTGACTCTAAAAGTGATGAAGGAATATTTCTAGGATATTCTACCAAAAGCAAAGCTTATAAATGTCTTAACAAATCTTCTAACAAAATCATTAAAAGTGCAAATGTTAAGTGGATGAATTTTCTGAGAAAAATGGTGAGGAAAGTAGAAAGGAGCCAGAAGATTATAATAGATTTTTCTACAATGAAGAACTTGACACTCTGTCCAAGCAACATTATATCGCTACCGGATGACAGAACAATGCAACCGAGCAACAAGATGCACACACCGAGAATTAGGAAAATACTCACAATGCTAAATCGAGCGACGATGAAGATCAAAATGAAGGTCAAAATGATGATTAGAATGATGAAAAAGGATTTGAACCTGTACTTGCTAAGTGTGTCAGAAGACACCATCCACAAGACTAGATCATTGGAGACAAAAGAGCTTGAATGAGAACAAGAAGTAAGTCACTAAACACTAGATATTTGATTTGTGATTTTGAGCCAAAATCTGTTAATACTGCACTTGAGAATCAAGAATGGGTTAGTACAATGAATGAAGAGATTGAACATATTGAGAATGATAAAACATGGACATTGGTACCTAGACCAAGTGACAAAAATGTCATTGGTACCAAATGGATACTCATAAACAAATTGAATGAGAATGGAGAAGTCATAAGAAATAAAGAAAGACTGGTATGCAAAGGGTATGCATAAGAAGAAGGTATTGACTATGGAGAAACTTTTGCACTCGTTGCTAGAATAGAAGGAGTAAGAATTCTACTTTCTTATGTTGATTTCAAAGGATTCAAAGTATACCAAATGGATGTTAAATCTGCATTTCTAAATGGAATACTAGAAGAGGAGGTATACATTGAATAACCTAAAGGGTTTGTTGATCCTAAAAAGAGGAACATGGTTTGAAGACAACACAAAGCCTTTTATGGATTAAAACAAGCACCGAGAGCATGGTATGAAAGACTTCACTCTTATCTCATTAGTATTGGATTTTTTAGAAAAAGTGATAATAGTAATTTGTATTTGAAAAGAGATACAGATGATAAGATTTTGATTGCTGAGATATTTGTTGATGATATCATATTTGGAGGTAATGATATGTTATGCAAGTCATTTGTTGATGAAATGAGAAAATAATTTGAGATGTCAATGTTTGGAGAGATTAAATTTTTTCTTGGCCTACAGATTCTACAACAGGATGAAGGCATCTACATCACACAATCCAAATACATCAAAGAAGTTATGAAGATATTCAAGATGGAGGAATCCAAACTAGTTGGAACACATATGGAAATTGGATTCAAATTGACAAAGGAAGACAAGACAACCGAGGTAAATTAGACCTTATATAGATCTATGATTGGCAAACTAATGTATGTGGTACACACTAGACCATATATAGCACATGCGATTGGTATAGTTGCAAGATTCTTTGCTAATCCTAATGAATCACACATGATTATTGTTAAGATAATTTTGAGATATCTAAAGAATACATAAGACTATGATTTGTGGTACAATAAAGAAGGAAAATTTGAGCTACAAGTTTACACTAATGTTGATTGGGCTGGAAACATGGATGATAGAAAGAGCACTACAGGAGGAGCATTCTTTATGGGTGACAGATTTGTCACGTGGATAAGTAAAAATTAAGGATGCATATCTCAATCAACTACAGAAGCATAATATGTAGTTGCTACTGCAAATTTCTCTAATATTGCATGGATCAAGCAATCGCTAAAAGGTATGAATATGGAAATTCTTGACCCATTAATTATCTATTTTGATAATACAAGTGCTATAAACATCTCAAAGAACCCTGTGATTCATGCTAAAACAAAGCACATATCTATTAAGTATCATTACTTAAGGGAACAAGTACAAGAGAAGAAGGTGATGTTGGAATATGTACAATCCAAAGAACAACTAGCAGACATATTCACAAAGCCATTACCAAAAGATACATTTGAGTACCTGAGGAAGAGACTAGGGGTTCATCCCTTGTCAACTGGTCACTAAGCTGACTAGGAGGCTACATCACCCTACACATTACCAGAAGATTTATCATGTTGAGTCAAGCTAAAATATAGAATTCAATGACATATAAGTACATGAAGGTGCATATCTAAACTACACACTAGAGATATTGTTGGCTATTACAGAGTTGTATATTTTTGTTTGGCATTGGTGTCAAAGGGAGAGAGATATCCAATAATGAAATATATGAAATATCCATCAAAGAGAATAAATTGTCAAAGGGAGAGAGAAGAACATCCAAAGGAAGAGAAAGATTCAATGATATAACCATCCATCAAAGGGAGAGAATTGGAGAAAGTTAACATTGCATATTTATCCAGAAAAGGGAGAAGAGATTCTACAAGAAAGGGAGAGACAAAATCAGAAGTTGCTACATCTATCCATTGAAGGGAATGAAGAAAGGGAAAGCACACCACAGAATCAAATATGAGCTAGAAGAGCTTACCAAGTCAAATATTTGAATTGGTTATAGAACAATAAGTTTGGTATGTTATGGAATATTTAATATTGTGTTGATATTGTGTTGTCATCAATGCCAAAGGGAGGTATTGATGAACTATAACTGATTGAATGTTTGAAGATGATAAGTTGGTGATCACTGAGCTACAAAAGTGAATGAAAAACATTAAATCAGTTAATATATTGTATTTTCATTGATGTCAACTTGATATGGTTTGATTTTTCAAACAAATATCTTCAATAACCTTAAATATCTGAAAAGGCAAAGTTTATATTGTCAGTAATATATACACTGAGTGACAGTTTACAGTGTATACCGAGTAGAGCAGTTTACAGTGAACACCAAGCAGAGCAGTTCACAGTGTAAACCGAGCAAGTGATTACCGAGTAGAACTGAAGTTGATGCCCGAGCACAATTGAAGTCTTTGACCAAAACTAGGTGGAGTTAGAAAATGACAAAACTACTTAGCTAACAAAGCTATATTTATAGTTAACTGATTAAAAGTTTTATTTTCATCGATTAGATAAGCTAAAGATAAGAAGGAGATTTAAAGCTAGTTTTATTCATAGTTAACAATGAGAGATTTGTGGAATAAAACTAAACCAGAGCTTTACGGAATAAAGAAAAGCATGGCGAGATTTGTAGATCAAGAAGTGATCTACGATGAAAACAAGAATATTGTGTGTGTGTGTGTGTGTGTGAAATAGTGCATTTGTTATCTGTAATACGACACTTCAATAGATCATTACGTTAGTGAAAATAGGGTTAGTAAAGCTTGGAAATCCACTAAAATTGATCTATTTCTTTCTAACTAGGAGGAGTGTGAAAAACAACATAATAGCCCTCAAATTATGTCTTTTTAGTGACATATACAACCTAGCATGAAAGATTCTATTAAAACTAAGAAAGATATCCCAATAACATGCATTCCAGTTCTAGAAATCAAGATTATAACAATGCATAAACATGGAAACTAAAATGTAACATGAATCTATATAAATCCTAAAAACATAACAATACATTTTCAATCTAAAATTCAGGCTTATTTGAGCTCAAAAACTCCTTCTATTTATAGAAGAAATGAGGAGAGAGAGGGGGGACAAGGATCATTAATGGAGTTGTAAAACCCATTAATGAAGTGTAAGAGGAATAAATGCCAAAGACATTCATAAGGAATGGGCTTGAGGAATCTCCATTAATAATGCATTAATGGGGGCAGTTAAGAAGCATGGTGAGGGTGTAAGAGGCAAGCTTGAGAAGGTGGACTTAGAGAGATTCAAGCTTGAGAAAGTTGACTTTCTCAGGTGGGTTGAGTTCCTAATCACATTTTTAGTAATGTGACATCATTAGGAGGTGGGTTAGAAGGGGATTAATATTAGGATTAGATTTAGCATGGGGTGAATAGGTTGGGATGGGTTTGAACCCAGGGTTAAGGTGGTTGAGGTAGGTTAGGTTGGTGTTTAGGGGAATATTAATGAAATGAATTATATTAAATATATTCATTCAAAAATAGGAATATTAATTATTTAAGATTTTTATTGCTTTAGATAATTAATTAGGACTATAGCTAATTAATTAGATTAATTTAGGCTAGAAGATAGGCTTTTTGAAAGTTATTTATATACAATAGGGATTTATTTAATTCCTTTTAAATTAATTACCTTAGCGAGGTTTGATTTGAATTGATTTGATTTGATTGGCTTAGGTGATTAATAAACTTTAGTGATTAGATCACTTAGGAGATTAAATTTGATTTGAATGAATTATATCAGTCAATTAAAGAGTTTTCTGAACATAATTTTGGGTATGATCACACTTAGATAAAATAGGGTCTATGGTCAGAGCAGACCAAATCCAGGTGGTTACATTTTCCCCTCTTTGAATTGATGTGTGAGTAGCGCATTGATTCAAAGAAAGTTTTTTATTTTGACTTCAGAAAGATTGAGAATTTTGCCCATGATTGAACGAAATGCTTGATGAGATCAGTATCATACTTGATTGATCTAAACTGATATAATTGACTTTGAACTTGGTTGTTGTCCAAAAGTCAATAAAAGATCTTAAAGATACTAATTCTGAACTTGCTTGTCATCCAAAGATTGATAATACTGATTCTAAACTTGGTTGTCATCCAAAAGTCAGTATGAAACTGCAAGGAGCTTAGTAAGAATCTTTTAAAATGAGGAAACACAAGATATCCAGCTTATGAGAACCAAAGCTTTCTATCCAATAGTTCTGACTTAGTCAAGGAAACTGTCATGCCCCTAGTTTTTTTATAATGAAGTCATTTTTAATGTTGTTTTGAGCAAGAATTTGATTGATGATAGTGTGATCATGCCCCCTCAAGAATGAAATCAAAGAAAAGAATAAAATCCCTTTGTTGAAATGATGTATCACATGAATGGATCATGTAGGGGAAGAAAGAATGGATTAGAAGAAGAGAAGAGATGAAGGTGTGTTTTGAGAAAGCACAAGAGTACCAAGTTAATCACACTTAAAAGGTGAGTTTGATTTCATTCCTAATTGATCAAAGATTTTGGGAAGCATGGGTATGTAAATATCTTGGATTTCAAATGAATTAAAAATAGAAAGGAGTTTGACCTCAAATCCCTTATATTATTTCTTTAAAAACAATGAATCATGCAATCTCTAAATGTATCTATATGCAAACTCTTAGGATTGTCACTGATTTGCAGATATTGTAGCATTTTATCATCATTGGGCACTTTTCAGAATGGATACCACCTGATAGTACAACAATCACTAATACCCACTAAGATCATGAAAGTATGAATACTATGTTTATTTGGATGTAATGTCAGAAATAGACTTAGGCATCAAGGCATAGAAGCTAGGATGACAATTTAGTCACCTTCCTTTTGATATATCAGAATTTGTTTAAGGTAATATATTGAACCCGCAATGACCTTGAAAATTCATATCCTTGGGTACATTATGCTTCGTATACCTTAGTGAGAATCTAAGTTAGAAAATACACAAGAAAATTGTTTCAACCTCGCCATAGTTTACACATAATAAAGATCGAGATATATGCGGCTATCCACTCATGGTGGCAGCTCTTATCATAAACATCCAAGTTAGGTGAAATGTATAGGATCATTTGGAACAATCACCATACGTAGAAAACCAAGAAAATGTTATGCCTCCTGTCCTTACGACTCTTTGTCTTTGCACAAACGTCGTGGAGTAACTTGGAAGACATAACAACTATCAATTGTGAATCAATAAAATAAAATTTATAACTACTTAGATGCCCCTAGTGAAAACATCATGGGTACATAAAAGAGTTATAATCAAACCAAGATCAAAGTGTGTTTAGGTAGTATTGAGAAATACTATTGATTCATTTTTCAAGCGCAGTAGAGATTCATCAATCAAAAATTTTGGAATTTAAGCAAATATGTGTTCCATGTCTGTATATAACTTTGTTCCCATTTGCAATTCAATGTAGGTCTTAGGAACACCATATAGGTTAGTGCAATATTTGTGCCAGCTTTGTTCCGTGAAAGGGATAGTTTAGTGAAAGAAGCGAGTATCATTGTATCACAAGACAAAACATCCTATGATGACCTAGTAGACACTACCTATCATGCTAGAAAAGATGCCCCCAATGTGGAATGACTTGTTCACCAAGACAGAAATGCAAACAAATCCTAAGCAAGGATAAGATTTTCATAAGGAAACAAAGTCAACTCTTGGCACAGGTGTAATCGTGAAGGTGTAGTATCAGCAATGTATTGATAGATGGAGCACAGAATACAAGTGATGCCTAATTGCCAGGTTTTCACCACTTGGAAAACCTTTTTCATTCTTTTTTCTACCAGGATGCCTGTTTTACCAGGTTGTCATTAAGGTACTTTTCCTTTTTTTTCAATTTTTTTACTATTTTTTTGTTGTTTTGAATGTTTTTGTAGTATCAAGGTGCCTGTTTGCCAGGTTTTCACCAAGGATACCTTTCTTCAGAACTTTTTTCCACTTTTTTTGGATTTCTTCAGAATTAATTTTCTAATGTTTTTGGTATTTTCTGAGAACTATTTACTGTACAGGCTCTGCTAGGTGGACATCAAGCATACAACCACTTCAAATGTAGAGTATTGATAGGATCTAGAAGAACATCTCCCTCATGTGTAGCGAGATGATAGGCTCGAGTCCAAAAAGTAGCAATGATAACATAAGGTCCTAACCAATTAGGTTCAAACTTTCCTTTATGTTCCCAATTAGGTTGGTTCTTAGGATTCTCCTTTAGGATGAGATCCCCCACTTGAAATTGGTGTGGTTTAACCTTTTTATTGTACCCTTTGGACATTCATGCTTGGTAAACCTTTAGATGATCGAACACATGTTGCCTGCACTCATCAAGTAGGTCTAAAGAATTCACCCTATCAATGTGGTATTGCTCATCAGTAACAAGACCTTGTAAAGATATTCGCAAAGATGGGATTTCAACCTCAATATGTAGTACTACTTCAGTGCCATAGACTAGGGAAAATGGCATGGCTCTAGTTGGTGTTTTGATGCTTGTCTTGTAGGCCCAAAGTGCCAGATTTAGTTGTAAATTCTAGTATCTGCCAAACTTACTCACAGTTCGATGTAGGATCTTGAGAATATTCTTATTAGATGCCTCAGCTTGTCCATTACCTTGAGGATAATAGATTGAGGAGAAATGTTGAGTGATGTGGAATTATTCGCAAAGGTCATCAATGTCTTGGTTTTTAAATTGGCCCCAATTGTCTGTTACAATTGAAGAGGGTATCCTATATCTACATATAATGTAGTTTAAAATTAACATAGCCACCTATTTGCTAGTGGCTTTGATTAGCGGCACGGCCTTGACCCACTTCATGAAATACTCAGTGGCTGTAATGATGAACTTGTGTCCATTTAAAGAATTAGGATATATTTGTCCAACCAAGTCAAAGGCCCATTGCTGAAATGGCCAATGTGTAATGAAAGATATAAGTTCTCTGACAGGAGCATGGATGAGATTTCCATGTTTCTGGCATTTATGACATGTTTTGGAAAATTGAATAGCATCTTTTTCCATGGTAGGCCAATAATAGCCTACTCTGAGCAGTTTCTTTGCTAGTGAAAAGCCATTTGAATGTGATCCACATACACCTTCGTGGACTTCTTTTAACACATGATCTGACTCTTCAAGTTCTAAACATCTAAGAAGTGTACCATCAAGACCTTGTCTATATAAGTTATTAGTTATGAGGACATAATGCGATGTTGACCTAATCAAGGCTCTTTTTTCATTTCTTGATAGATCATTGGGAATGGTTTGGTCAGTTAGATAAGCAATGATATTATCATACCGAGATTGGTCTGGGGTGTTCAAAGCACAAATTATTTGGTATTCATGGGTATCAAAGGCGGGGTAAGATAATTCTTCCACCAAGAAGTCATAGTAGAATTGATGTTCCTCTAGTTGTAACATGGATTCCAATGTAGCCATAGCATCTATAGCTTTGTTCTCTATTTTTGGGATCTGCTGGAATGTGATGAAGACAAAGTACTTCTTTAATTCATCTACTAGTTGTTTGTTGGGCATTAACTTCTCATCTCTTGTTTGATAATCTCCATTGACTTGATTGATGATGAGTTGGGAGTCGCCATACACATGTAACTCTACAATCTTCCATTCCATAGCAATTTTAAGACCGTTTACCAATGCCTCATATTCATAAATGTTATTTGTACATGGAAACATCAATTTGTAGGACTTGGGTATCTTGTAGCCTTGAGGATTTATGAATAGAACTCCTATTCTAGAGCCTTTTTGTGTGAAAGAACCATCAAAGTACATCTTCCATGGATACTGAGTTAGATGCATAATGGGGGAATTCAATCCTTAAAGGTTCATCATCTTGGAGTGGTGAATCAGCTAGTTGATCTGTGAGGACTTGTGCTTTAATAGCCCTCTTGTCTACATACTCATGTCAAATTCGCTCAGAATGAGGACCCACTTTGCCAGACATCCTATTAATGTTGTTTTTCTTAGGAGGTACTTCAAAAGATCTATCTTTGCAATGAGCCTTACCCTATGTGATAGCATGTAATGTCTCAATTTTTGTGATGCAAAGACAACTGCTAAGCATGCTTTTTCAATAATGTTGTAATTGAGTTCATAGGAGACTAGTGTTCTATTGATGTAGTAGATCGCTCTTTCTTTCTTTGTTTCATCTTCTTGTGCTAATAATTCTCCTAATGATGTGGTTGTAGCTGAAATGTATAGGATTAATAGCTTGCCATGAATAGGTGCCATAAGAATAGGAGGAGTAGCCAGGTACTCTTTCAATTCTCTGAAGTTGGCTTCACAATGTTCATCCCATTTGAAGGTGACACCTTTATGTAGTAATTTGGTAGAGGTTTGTGCTCTATCCACAAGTTGTGACATGAACCTCCAAATTGATTGAAGTCTCCCTTGTAATGTTCTCATTTGACTAATGTTGTGTGGAGGAGTCATGTCTAGTATAGCCCTGACTTTGTCAGGGTCTACCTCAATTCCCTTTGCTGAAACAATAAACCCTAAGAGCTTTCCTGATTGGACCCCAAAGGCACACTTCTTTGGATTGAACCTGAGTTGAAATTGCTCCATTTTCTCCAATATATTCCTTTAGTAATCAACATGAGTGCTCCTTTCTTTGGATTTAGCTAAGGTGTCATCCACGTAATCCTCCATGTTTTTATGCATCATATCATGGAATATAGTAGTCATGGCTCTTTGATATGTAGCACCGGCATTCTTTAACCCAAATGGCATGAAATTTCAGAAAAAGGTACCCCATGCGCATGTAAATGTGGTCTTCTCTTGATCTTCAAGAGAAATTTTAATTTGGTTATAGCCTGAGAAACCATCCATTAGTGAATACATTTGGTAGCCTACTGTGAGGTCTATGATCATATCAATATTAGCCAGGGGGAAGTCATCCTTAAGACATGCCTTGTTTAAGTCTCTGAAATATGTACAGATCCTGATAGATTTATCAGATTTAGATATGGGGACCACATTGGAGATCCATCATGTGTAAGTAACGACTTTGATGAATCCAGATTTCAACAATTTATCTAGCTCCGCCTTTACTAGCAATGCAACATGAGGATGCATCTTTCTAAGTTTTTGTTTCACAGGTTTGATCTCAGGAGCTATAGACAAGTGGTGCATTATCAATTTAGGATCTAGTCCAGGTATATCTATATAAGACCATGCAAATTTGGTCTTCTTCTCTTTTAGGAACTTGGTGAATTGTACCTTTTCCTTTTCTGACAAAGATTGTGCTAGGTGAATGATTTGAGGAATGTTAGTTGTGCCCAAATTAACTGGTTGTGTTGGTTCTATCAAAACTGAAGACCTTTCTTGAAAGTGCTCAAGGAGGATATCAAGAATCTCATCCTTTGGTGCCTCTAAGAGGTTTTCACCATTAGATATGTCTTTTGTTTTTACTATTTTAGGATCTGACACTGCCACAATGTGGTTTTCACCGTCAGTTCTCTTTTTATTTTTATTTTTCAAATTTTTATTGAGAAACTTGATATCCTCCTATGACATATTCATGCTCCTTGCATTGGTGGAAGAAGGGTAAGGTTCACAAGCATTTAGATAGAAATCCAAGGTGTAATCATTGGGGAAGTTCATGATAGGAGAATGATCCCTATTAGTCCAATCAATTAGATTTGGGTGTATCAAAGACAAGGAGTCAGACTCTGGGAAGGACAGTATCACATTAGTGTCATGACTATTAACTGACATGACATGTTCTGTTAAGTTAATCTCTTCGATGTTTAGATCAATAAGAGTCAGATCATCATAAAAAGGGTCATTATTAGTAATATGTGGATCAAAATCTAGTGACTCGTCAGTAGAAATATCATCATCATCTCTTCGTAAAAGGAGGCTTCTTGCTTGTCACCTCTGAATTTCTTCTAGACCTAGGAGAATACCAATTTCTTCATCAATGATTTGGGGAAGGAACTCTTCCTTTGCTTTAGGAATATCAATATTGTTGGGAGTAGTTTTAGAATGTTTGTTGGGTGCTGATGGAGCTACAAAAATGTGAATCACATCTATTTCAATGTCCTATGTGGTGACAGATAGCTCATCCCATTCATAATCATGAGAGGTTGTTCTTTCATCATTGGACCGGTTTAAGAATTCTACAATAGTTTTATGATGTACTCGATTATCCACCTATGGATCAAAGTGTGGTAAATCAAGGACATGTGAAACTGTGACCAACTGCCCCTAGTTAGGATGTGAATCATGTTGTTGAGGTGTGTCTTCAGTAATTGTTGATATCAATGGTATTTGTAGATCATCTTCTATTGTGTCTCCTACCTCTTGAATAGGAGCCTATGGTAACAAAGGGATATGAGTGTCTTGTGGTACCTTAAATCTTGGTACATAGCACTCTCCTTGATATCTGGGGTTCTCCATGCCAACATGTAATAACCTCTCGTAGGATGACTGTTCTAGTTCTATCTCTTCTGTTTCATCACTCTCGTTGTCAGAGACTGGGCTTTCTTTTGAAGTAGGTTTGTCAGATTCATTACTAAAACCTAGTCTTGTTTTATCTCTGGTATTCTTGAACTCCATGTGCACAAGCTCACTAAGTCCTCTTCCTCTATCACTTAAAGGTCCTTTTCCTTTGTATCCCATTTGTTTGAGGAGGTCATACCCTTTACCATACTGCTCTGGGGATATTTCTACATGTTTGACCTTAGCTTCCTTTGGTTCTCCTTTTTAAAGCTAGTCCAAGACTATCTGTTCTTCTGTGTTATCTAAAGAAGATGTGGATGCCTTAACCATGACATTTTCTTTGTGGATTTCTGGTTCTTTAGATGTGGCAGGTGTGAAAGATGAGGAGGTTCTTCCATAGGATCTTGGTGATATTGGTAATTCCATCAGTGATGGAGTCATGTCCAGCTTGTATTCTCCCATACCTGTTTCTTCAAGTTTTAAGGTCTTTCCAAAACTTTTCATCACCATGTCTTTGGTAGTCTCAGGAGCAATCTCATCCATAGCCTCTTTGTTATGTGGAATCATACTACCTACTTTGATTTTATTGCAAGTATAATTATCATCTGTAGGAATTGTTACTTCCACCCCATTATGTGGGAACTTGATACACTGGTGGTAAGTAGATGGCACAACTTGCATTTCATGGATCCAAGGTCTCCCCAATAGTATGTTGTAAGCTAGGGGTAGATCTAGAACTTGACATATGACATTCCTTTCAATTGGCCCAACTCTGATGGGTAGAACAATAAGACCTTTAGAGGATCTTTCTTCCTCATCATAAGCTTTGATAGTGATTTTTCTTCTAGATTCAATGGTCTATTCTGAAAGACCCAGTTTCCTGATCAGATTAAGGGTACAAATATTCAATCCTACGCCTCCATCTATCAATACATGTCTAACATGGGATTTATGAATGAGGACTTCAATATGGAGGGGTTGATTATGTGGATGTGTCAATGACTTATCATCCTCTTCAGAAAAGGAGAGGTAATGTGGCACTGAGATGTGATTAACCATTGCTTGGAATTTTTCTATATCAAGGTCCTTTGGCACATTTGCAGAATGTAGGGCTTGTTGAAGAATTTCCCTATGCACTGTGGATATTTTAAGCAACTCAAAAATAGAAATTTTAGTAGAGGTTCATTGCAATTGGTCCACCAAGTCATACTTTTCTGTAGGAATCATAACCATGTGTTTTGCTGCTAGTTTGGCGATAGTAACAATAGGAACCTTGGACGTTGATTCTAGTTTTGGTGAGGAATTGGGTCCTTTATTCGTGACTTGTGCTTGGCTCCGAGTCACCACATTCAATTGGAAAGATGTATCTTTAACACCTTTGATTGTGACCACATTAATTGATTTAGTTTTAATGTCTAGCATATTGATCACGTTATCATTATTGGAGTAAGTGTAATTTACTTCATTTCCTTTCCCTTTAGATGCTTCCCCTTTCTCATAATTAGGGAATTTTTTCTTAAATGTTGTATGATATTTGTTGGTAGTGTGTCCTTCCACTTTGATATTTCCTCCTTCAATAAGTTCTTGGATAACATGTTTGAGTTTAAGACAGTTGTTAGTCTTGTGTCCTTTGTTTTTGTGAAAGACCCAGTAAGAATTGTCATCCCACCATCTGGGTTTGACCACTGGTTCCCATGGTTTGGAATCTGGGATCATGAGAAATGTTTTGTCTAACAGTGTCTTCAAAATAGTCTCGAGAGGCTCTCCAAAAGGAGTGAATGTTCTTTGAGCTTTGGAGGTCCATGGCCGACCTTTGCTATTATCATTGTTTGCTTTAGGTATGGGGGTCATTACCTTGGCATCTTTGTTTGCTTACATGTTGTTAGTCAGATTGAACACCTCAGGTTTAGGACCAAAATTGGATACATCTACCACTCCATCATTAACAACATTTTTGTTTTTTTTCCACTATTTAGGTTAGGAGTTGGAGTTATTAGATTTGTTCTCACTTTGGAGAGTGATTTCTCCCTTTTTAACCATGACTTCTTTGATACAAATGGCATTTTTAATCATCCTGTCGAAGCTAGGGGAGCCTTGCATTTGCAATGCATAGTTTAACTCAGGTACCAGGTTATTAACAAATATTTCCATTTTATTGGATTTGGGAATAGCTCTCGAATATTGCGCAAATATTTTCCTCCACCTTTGTAGAAAGTGGGTAAAGGATTTGCTAGTCCTTTGTTTATTGTTTCACATATCCATCATAGTCACATCATGTTGTATATTATAGGAGTAATGTTGGATAAATTTTTGAATTAACTCCTCAAAATTTTTTACCTTAGGTGTAAGTTTTGAGAACCACTCCATGGAATTGCCTCTTAGACTTCTAGGAAAGAGTTGCATGAGGTATGTAGGTTCATGCATGTATTATATGCTAAGATCACAAAATTCTCTAACATGGTCATGTGGATCGGTCTCTCCCGTATACTTGTCATATTTTGTCCTTGCCATGTTGGGAGGGAATGGAACCATAGTGATACTCTTGTTGAAAGGAAATGGACAAATGGAGTCCACAGAGTATTTTGTCTTGGGTTTAGCCTTCTCTTGCTTGAGAGTCATGAGTTCTATTTGCATCAAGGTGAGTTGTTTGGCGAGAATAGATATTGGAGTTGGCACCTCCTTTTCCTTTATTTGTTCCACATCATAATCCTTGGGTAAATTTATGCCAGTTGATGCTAGATGGAGAAAGTATTTCTCTTTATCTTAGTCAATCATTTTTTCCATTATCTTGTGGAACTTACTGCTCTGTTTGATTTTATTGTACTCTTCTTTAGTGATGTCTTCATCACTGCCTGATTCAAATATAGGACGTTCAAATGTGGGTTCTTCTTCATTGATATCTTCATTCTTATGGTTTTTTCTATTATCATATTCCTCAAAAGCCTCACTCCATCTATGAGTGGACCTGTCTATTTATAGAGAGTCTAGATCGAGTAGGGAACTGTGAGATGTTTCTCTTTGAAAGTGTAGTGATTTAGGAAGTACTCTCGATCCTTTAGATGTGTACTTGCTATGTCTTGTGTTAACCATGTATTTGTACCTCAACTTCATCAAAGCTTCCTGATAGTGTCAGGTAGTATCTCGAATCATTCAAGTGAGTGTGTCTAGGTGGAAATATCATTTGTGTTTTGGTGGAATTAAATGATTCCAGTGTCAGAGGGTTAGAATTCCCTGGTAGTGAGCTTGGAATCAAGTTGTTGTAAAAAGTGGATAGACCACACATATTGAGAGTGATTGTGAGAAACTGACAGGACATGAAAGGTAGACGTCTAAAAAAGTGTTTTGACACAGCAACAGGGAGACCAGAAAAGACAACAGGAACATACTAAAGAGCCAAAAGGGTATCCAAATCAACTAATTTTTTCTGAGAAACTAAACTCCTAGTGCCCAGTGTCCTAGATGCGAGCTAGGAAATACGGGATATGAGCTTTTGATGGACCAAATACAACCTTTTATCCTAGATGCGATGAAGTGTCTACCAGATGTGAGCCAAGATAACAAATGTGAGCTAGGATGCCAAATACAAGCCAGGAAATCTAGGATGGAAGTTTCTGATGTCTCTGTCAAATTTTGTCAGTTTTGAAAATTTTGTCTTGAAAGTGCGTGAAGTTTGTTTGATTGCAGATTGCATTCTAAGACCTGTTAGTGAGTGAAAAACACATGTGTAGACTAAGGATTGAATTTTGTTTCTTGTTTTGAAGGTGTTATCTTGTTAGTGATCTTTCAGATACATCAAGAAAATTTGCATTGTTAGGGAAGCAAACACATCCTTATGCCCTATTTTCTAGGTGGAGGATGAAAATTGTTTCTCGTTGACTTAGGTACACACTCAAATGCTAATCAAAATACAACCATCACCAATCATGCAATGGCTTTAGTCATGATGTTGTATTAGCCGACTCCAAATGCAAGTGAGGGCATGATATGATGAGTGTCTTGGGGCAATTACTTTTTTCCTTGCACAAGGATTATCACCCTTTCGAGGATGAATCAGGTAGTTTGTCTACAAATTTCATTGTTTATGATGGGGCAATCCATTCGAAACCATCTCCCATAGAATTGCACAAGGCAAAATTGAGGTGTATAGCCCTATGAGTACTCAAATGTGTGTAGTCTCACAAGCAAGATTCAAGTGGCTCCACTCTACACATACCCAAGCATGTTCAAGGAATGATGTTAAAATTCTGAGAACAAAACTGACTCTGTCTTCCGACGCTTTGGCCTACGAGGAATAAATTATTTATAGTGAGTTGGAAGGGTTGGCATAAAACCTATCCTCACTTGGGTCATTCCCAGGAGATTTTTTCCTCAACCGGCAGGCCCTCTACTGTTAAATAAGCATATAAAGGATTAGCGAGCATAGGATGTCTAGATTTCTATTTCTTCAAAAGAAGAAGAGCATACTCTCCTAATCCATGTCATTTTCTCCCAAAACATGCAAATCATTATTCATTCCCTCAAGCTATGTTGAGATTGATTTAGATATTCCTAAGTTAATGAAAATAGGATGCGTGAAAGCAAATTTGTTTTGTTCAATTATCCACAATGTTAAGTGATTTTCTTGTTCAATTTCAGATCCCAAAATGAATTAAACAATGTAACTTGTTCAATTATCCCACAAGATTTAGTAACTTGCTTGTCCAATTACTGATTCCAAAAATTAATTAAAGTGTGAGTTTTTTTGTCCATTTATCCCCAAATTCCTTTACAAGTGTTTAAACCAACGTCTAATTTTCTAATTTTCCTTAAAGGAAAAGAGCATAGTAATCTGGTTGATTTGACAAATGTTGAGAAAATGTGTTAAGTTTTGAAAAAGCTTTGTAAATGGTTAGTACTAAAATTAGTTTAAAAACACCTACGAACACACAGGTTAGCCAAGTCTTCCTACTTCATTATCAGCAACCTGCAAGCATTAGTTAGGTTGTCAAAAGATCAAATCAACAAGTAGTTAAAGTGTTAGGGGTTAGGCAATGAAGTTCACAAAAATTTCAACCAGATGCGATCCTAGAAATACAGGGTACAATGTAGTTTACCAGATGTGAGCCTCTGCTACCAGATGCAACAGAGTGTTTACCAGATGCGAGCCGATACTGAAAATGAACCAGGAAATCTAAGATATAAGCCTAGATTTCTGTGATACGATGGTGTATCCCAGATGTGAGATTCTGCAACCAAAAATGAGCCTGGACCTGAAAACTGGGAAGACAAATTAGTGAAAATGAAGTAGAAATAAGGAAAAATCCAAAATATTGCCCCATGGTGGGTGTCAGAAATGTGTGTGAAATAGTGCACCTATTATCTACAACACAACACTTCAATAGATCATTACATTAGTGAAAATAGGGTTAGTAAAGCATGGAAATCCACTAAAATCAATCTATTTCTTTCTAACTAGGAGGAGTGTGAAAAACAACATAATAGCCCTCAGATTATGCCTTTTTTAGTGACATATACAACCTAGAATGAAAGATTCTATTAAAACTAAGAAAGATATCCCGATAACATGCATTCTAGTTCTAGAAATCAAGATTCTAACAATGCATAAACATGGAAACAAAAATGTAACATGAATCTATATAAATCCTAACAACATAACAATACATTTTCAATCTAAAATTTAGGCTTATTTGAGCTCAAAAACTCCTTCTATTTATAGAAGAAATGAGGAGAGAGAGGGGGGACAAGGGTCATTAATGGAGTTGTAAAACCCATTAATAAGGTGTAAGAGAAATAAATGCCAAAGGCATTCATGAGGCATGGGCTTGAGGAATCTCCATTAATAATGTATTAATGGGAGAATTTAAGAAGCATGGTGAGGGTGTAAGAGGCAAGCTTGAGAAGGTGGACTTAGAGAGAGTCAAGCTTGAGAAAGTCAACTTTCTCAAGTGGGTTGAGTTCCTAATCACATTTTTAGAAAATGTGACATCATTAGGAGGTGGGTTAGAAGGGGATTAAGATTAGGATTAGATTTAGCATGGGGTGAATAGGTTGGGATGGGTTTGAACCCAGGGTTAAGGTGGTTGAGGTAGGTTAGATTGGTGTTTAGGGGAATATTAATGAAATGAATTATATTAAATATATTCATTCAAAAATAGGAATATTAATTATTTAAGCTTTTTATTATTTTAGATAATTAATTAGGACTATAGCCAATTAATTAGATTAAT
>MU227953.1:476178-496202 GCA_018584345.1 Thuja plicata | reverse complement strand
TGCATGGATACCAGTTAGAACACTATATTCTCACCATCCACTCAACCATCCACCTCATTGTTGTCAAGGTTAACTCTTGATTCAGCAAGTTTGGATGCATGGGGAGAAGAAGACCTAATTAAGATCAGTGTTCTTGCTTTGGAAAAGGCAAAAGAGAAACAAGTGATGAGGAATCCTCACTTTTTGGAAACAGTAAACATATTGAATGACTTAGTGCCTGTTGATCAGAAAGTAGCTAAAGTCCAATCAGTTGAAGATGTGGACAACATTTTGTCAAACTTTAAATCACGCTTATAAGCTTAGTAGACTCTGCTACTAAGATTGTAGAAGATGAATACAAGAAGGAGAGACTGAATGATTTGGTAAAGAACTTTACCTTAGACTTGAACTCCTTAAAAATTGGGCAATCCATACTGAAAGAGTTGGCAGCTAAAGGGAAGAAGGTTATAGCCAACTGCATGGACAGAGTGAAGTTCACCTCTGAGCACACTAAAAAGGTAGAAGAGGAAGAGCTAATGGTGGATAGCATTAGAAAATTAGTCGAGACTTCCATGCAAGACATGAACATATGCAATAATGTCTATCAAGGACAGCTGGATAAAATTGAGAAGGCAAAATTGGAAATCAGCAAGATAAGAATAAGACAAACTCAGTTAAGAAATGCACTTGCGCCATCTCTAGCAGTCCTTAATGAGAACATCAAATAGATTGATGAGACCATGGTGAAATATGATCAAGTTCCTTGCATGGATCTGATAAAAATGGAGAAACTGACATATGCCCTATGCGCGCATCTTCAGATAGTTGATCCTATGAAATTATTTTGGCAGAAAGAGATCCAATCTCTTCAAATTGTGTACCCTGAAGTTTACATGGAGATGCAGAAGACTTACTAGTTTTTGTACACCTTTTTCATTAATGTCAAAGGGGGAGTAATATAGAATGTGTATATATAGAAAAGTATATGTATATATCAATAAGATGTTATGATATACAGTCACTTTTTGTGTTAAGTCATTTCGAGTAACTTGGCCACATTCCTTTGTTACCATAAATGAAAAAGGGGGAGATTGTTGGCAAGTTGACTTCTTGAGGATGCATGACTCATTCTTGTGTTTTCATCATGGCAACAAAGTCATGTTTAGTTTCTGTCATGAAAGATAAAATGACTAAGTATGGAAAATAGGGCAGACAGAGATACTCAGCGATCTGCACATTAGCGCATGTGTGAGAGATCAAGTCAGCATATGTGTATTTAGATATATGATTGTATGACATGTGTACATGCTACATCCAGACATAGATAGTATGGAACAACAGTATGGCAAAGTTATAGACAGATCAGTAGACCAACAGTCTAGAAGACAGAGCATGGGAGCCGACCACTATTTTGATCAGCGTGAATTATTTTGTAATGTAATGGCTAAGCACCTTTGGTTATATGTTTTTAATAATGTAATTAGCATTTTAGTAAACACACCTGAGCCAACTTGTTCAGAAGCATTGTATATTTTGTTTTAGGGTCGGCTAGAGTTTTGTTTTGGGTCGTGCCTATTCGGATATGAACATATAAGTATGTAATCTAAAGATATGTTACAAGTGTCGATTATTATGTAAGAGGAAGATACAGAGGGTTAGTATAATGAAGTCATTATATGATATAGCTCTTTAAGAGAGTAAGAGCATTCACGCATACACGAAACTGATCAGACAACAGTGTCATCACAGCAGTTCATTTTGATATAGTGCATATCATCTTTCAGAAGGTTGTACCCTTCATCCTATTGGGCTGTGAGCCTAGGAAGTGAGCCATATACCTTTAACAGGGTTTTGTAAAAAACTCCTAATAGGGTCAAACCTTTAACCAGATCATTGTACTCAAATTGTAAAGACTTCTTCTAACAGGGCAAAGGAACTTTAACAGGTTCATTATACCTAGTACAATATTTGTGGGTACTAATTCCCATCAGGTTTTTCCTCTGATCAAGGTTTCCCTGTAATCATATCATGTGTTATGAGTTCTTATGTTAAGCTTCATTCTATGTATGTTTGATTTATGTTTAAGTTTCTAAAAAGTAATTAATAGACAAACACTGATTCACCCCCCCCCCTCTCAGTGTTTCTAACAAGCTTACGATAAATATTACAAAGTTATAACAATATACTTTTTTATGCAGGAAAATATTATTTAGTCGATGTTGGATATCCAAACGTACTAGGATTTCTCACCCCTTATTGGTGTACATGTTACCTCCTAAAGGATTTTTCAAGAGAAAACCCGATAAACACTCCACAAGAGTTGTATAACCACTAACACTCATCGCTTACGAATGAAATAGAGCGTACATTTAGGATTTTGAAGCAATTTTTTCCTATCCTAAGGCATGAGACATCTTATAAATCATGACAGAAACAAAGATTATTTTAGCATGTTGCATATTGCACAAATCCATTACGATAGATGATGATATTTCATCTAAAGTACAAATTGGAGAGGAAGATGATTGTGACGAGATAAATGTACCAATACTTGAGACATATGGGTTAAGTTAGCATGATAGATATTATTGGGGGAAGTTTCAAGATGAAATAATATGAAGGATGTGGGAAGACTACAAATCTCGAGCTTAGTTGTTGTTTTAGGCAAGGGACTTTGAAATTTCAATTGTATCTTTTCCATTGCAAATATGATGAATTTAAATAATAATGGAGAGTTAAAAAGACACCATGCAAGAAAAATAAATCAACATTTGATTTCACACTATATTTACACACTATTTATTGAGGTGTTCCCTGAATGATTTTCCATCCTTATCTCTTTGTTTCATGCATAACATTAAGTTAGTAATGAAATACAAATAAGAAAAATTAGTAATGAATTTTAAGTAACCAAGTTGTATTTCTATTGAAGATTAGAACCCCTAAAACATGCTTAATCTAGTTATAGTATTTTAATATCAGCAGCAAGTTATTCTATACTTTCCCAGTTCAGACCTCTAGTATTTTTTATTTTTTGTTATCTATTTCTTTCTTGCAAATAGAAGTAGGGATTGGTGATATTTTGTATTTGTATGAAGTTGGAAAAAATCACAGCAATTGGTCATTCATTTTTTCAACATTGGTGTTTGGATTCATGTCTTAATTCAATATTTACAAATCTAATTCTGAGTTATACTTTACTAGATCTAATTAAAAAAATATTCAGAACTGATTTGTGAAAGAATTGACATTCAAATCCCATGTTATAACAATCACTTCTTTGATCTTTGTCTCCAATATTTACCTGTTGTATATAATTTGAATGCATCAACTATATTTAATTCATAGCACATGATGTATATATATGAAGTGAATTGAAGTTCTTTTACTATTAGCTTTAAGAATGGATCTAGAAGTCTTATATGTGTTCCATATTTAGTATAATACTCTATGATTATTTTTTGATAGTCATGGATGAAGACATTCAAGTAAGCCATATAGCTTATTCTTCAAAGAAAGTTTAATGGACAAGAGAAATGGAACACACGTTTCTAGACTTGCTCCACGAGCAAGTCCATCTTGGAAGAAAAGGTGAAGGGGGTTTCAAAAAAGAACCTTGGACCGCCATTGAAAGGAGTTTCAATGGGGAGTTGAACCTGAATTTGTCAAAGGGTAACTTCAAGAACAAGCTGAAAACATGGAAGCAAGGTTATAGAGTTATGAAATAGTTGAGAAATACAAGTGGTTTTGAATGGAATGAGACTACTCAATGTACGGATGTTGATGAGAGGGTTTGAGATGATATTTTGAAGGTAATATTCTCTTGAAAATCTTTTGATTTAGGTAAAATCTATCTTATTAAGTTAGTAATGAAAGAAAAATAAGTAATTCATTCATTATGCCAACATGCAGAGAAAATAATGTAGAAATGCCAAAGTGTATAAGAGGCAGCCATTCCAATACTACAATGAATTAGCCCTCATTGTGGGGAATGACATAGCTTAAGGTACCACAACTACAATTAATCAAGAGACAAAAGAAGCTAACCCTAGGGATGAGGCCCTTGATCTCAATGATGATGAGGATATCACTACACATTAAGACTATTGCTTATTTGGATGATGACTTAGCTCAATCCAATCAATCTAGTGCAAGCAACAAATAGATTCATTCAACATCATCATCACAGAGGCCAAAGAGGAAGAATAAAAGCATGGTTGGTTCCATGGAAGTGATGTGTGAAACCATCAATAAGCTATATGACGGCCCCACTAAGCCTCAAATTATTGAAGTGGGCCAATCTCATTTAGATAATGTGTATGATGCCCTAAAATCTATCCCTAAACTTAGTCAAGGTACTATGCTAGTAGCATATGACACTTTTTTGGTTGAACTTGCAAGAGCCAAAGGGTTCTTGAGAATGACTCAAGAGGAGAGAGTCAAATATGTTCAAATGAAGTTTGGAGGACTCTAGTTACTTTTATTTTTTCTTTGGATGGCCTTAATAGTGATATATAGGGTAGATACATTAGCCTTAATAGTGAAGATACATATATGTCAAAGGTTGTGAATATAGGGCAAAGATCTTAGTTTGAAGACTTGATATCCGTGCTGGCATAGTTTGACATATGTTTGGATAGTTTTTGACATGAGCTTTAGTGTTGGTGGTACATGATTAAAATTTTGTTTTGGTACAAATGATTACCTTGATGCTTGCATATACTCTAATTTAGTTATTTCATATTTTTGATATTCAAATTTGATAACAGTGATCAGTAAATTTCTTTTCATGACAACTAATTTTGGTCTTTTCATTATTACAACTTGGAATTCTCTGAGTATTCAGATTTCCTTGTACAACATTCTTTGACAATGAGGATTCTCAATGCTCTTTGATGACTATTCATTGTTTAATTCTGTGGAAGGTTGCATGTTTTTTTTTTGATAGGAAAAGATAGAATCCAAGATAATTTTATTAATAATGAGTTTAAGTACAGAGGTCTCTGTTCACTTTGGGCACTGGTAGGAAATAATATAGAAGAAAACCTCCAATCTTGCCCGAGACTATGTCCAAATCATAAAAAAAAATTAAGGGGCATACCCCTTGTTACAAAATTTGCTCATAGAGAGTCTATTACACTTTTTTTACAAATTCCCATTATCTATACAAAAGCATGTCATTCAGAATCATCTGATATATTCTATCATAATCTACTCAAAGAGGATTCCTTGTTACTTCTTCTTACTTGTATCTGCATCACCCAGAAAAAAAAAACACCAACTTTCCTTCCACAAAAAGGTAAACAAGAGGGTTACTAGCTAATACATATAAGAATAAAGAGAGAGAAAACATGACACCTTAATCTCAACAGAATACAGTAGGGACTAAAAACTATCCAACACTAAGAGTCACACTACTGAAAACTATAAATCATGTAGGATAAATATGGATAGAGAAGACCATAACACTCCTCTTATTATAGACTAATCATCATTGTGAATTCTGATATATGGATATGTTATCATACTACCATTGGTGCTAATTTCTTTTAAAATAAGATTAATCTTCCTAAAAGATATTCAATTTTAATTTTGTCATAGAAAGAGAGAAAGGAGAGTACTTATTGAGCTACTTTGATTGCAATTAAAATCCCTAAAGTGAAGAAAGAAACTAGTCTCAAATTAGAAAAAATAGAGAGGATATGTCATCTTTCTTACTATAAAATATCTATTGATCTTTGAAAAAACTTTAATTGCATCTAAACCGAAGAAAAGCCATCCTATACCAGTCGCTTTTTAATGTACAAAATCCCTAGATTAGACAAGCCATCAATTTGACACCACCATTTTTAACCTCAATAAAATTGAAGAGACTGTATATAAAAGGATAAGTTCAAACGTGTGTGTGTGTGTGTGTGTGTGTGTATTATTTACCATTTTATTGATCTAAATTACCAATGTGAGTGTGAATTAACCATTTACACCTACTATCCTTTCCAGCAAAGGTGAAAACTACCAATATCTATCAGTTTAATTCTATATTTAAAGTAAAGAAGAACCTAAATAGGTTAGAACAGAAAATTATTAAAGACAAAACATTCTTGACCAAGGTGATCATTTGGTAATTTAATAATGGGGAATAAAACTCTGTAGACATCTTTCCTGAAGTAAGAAATGTGACATATGTTCTAACTTAGTGTGGGGACCAGCTTAGGAAATTTATACTTAATAAAACTTAAACCAAAGTTTCAGAATCATTTCATACACGATTGGTTTAAGGTTTGTTAAGTATTTATCTTGATGGCATCACCCTTTGCTTGAACTATTGCTAGGAATCTTATTTAGTATTGGAAAATTCATTATTATTTCACTATTATGTTCTCTGATGTTTTTTTATTGGTATTTGAATTAAAATTTGATCCAATTTCATGATTCTTAGTATAAAGCCTGTTTCTAAGTTTCCTACTTCACGATCTAATACTCCAAAGTAGATTATATGCTTGAGAACCTCCCTTCTCTAAGCCCTCATAATGTAATTAATAATATTGCAATGTTGAGTTGTAAACTTAGATAGGAAAGCCCAAGGTAAAGGAGTTAGAGATTAATTTATAGAATTATATGGAATATGCCCCTATATAAAAATGTATATTTATGAACTCATCAATACATATAAGAGGGTTTTTATGAAATTGCATGTTTATATGAGCCTCATTCACTATTGAATATTAATATGTTAAAATACAAGCATTCTTCTATAAAATATACATAAAGATAGAAATATATATATATATATATATATATATATATATATATATTGAACTTTAGAATTATGAAGAATACGTTGAGACTTGGGAGTGGTTGACTGCCAACTTACCTCTTGTTGCATGGACCTTTGTGGGTGATTTCAACATGATTGAAAGTGCTAAGGAAAAGTTTGGAGGTGAGAAGTTTGATTGGAAGGGTAATGAATACTTTTTGGGGGATAGGTTCAAGAGACATTTTTCTATTTATGATCCTATGGAGGGACTCAGAGGAAGTCATGATGGTATATAGTTTACATGGTGTAATAATCAGGCCAACAAGCACATAATTTACTGTAGACTTGACAGAGTATACATTAATAAGCTTGATCTTGGCTTGATCCACAACCAAGGACAATATTCCATTGGTGTCTCCCCTGCTAGTATGTCAGACCACTCCCCTATCAATTCTTGTATTATTGTCAATGACTTGGTTAATTTAGTAACAACTCTAAGAGACATTTGTTCAAACTAAATACCTCCTTTCTGTATAATGAGGACCATCTGAGTGCACCTAGGATGGTGGCTATCCTTTCTAAATTCAGGGATGCAGACTCTTCACCCATTGATATATGGAATAAGTTAGTTGAGGCATGGATAACTCTTTGTCAAACTATTGGAACCAAAGAGGCCAAAGACATAAACCTAAAAGAAAATAACCTCAACTCCAAACTACTAAAAATTGAAAAATATCTGTACGATAAGGGGGGAAATGTGGAGTTAGATCAAGAACTGATTGATACTAAGGGGCAATTAAGAAAGATCCAACAATTTAAAATTCAAGGACAGAAGATTAGGGCTAGGTCCAATTGGATCAAAGAAGGTGACATGGGAACAAAATAATTTTTCAACATTATTAGAGCCAAACAATGCAGAGAAGAAATTAGTGGTATTCAAACTGAGGATGGATTTAGCAGCAACAATCAAATTATTATGACAACATTTGTGGAGTTCTATAAAAAGATTTTCACCTCTGAATATAATGAAGGCAATCTTCTCTGTATGGAACAGTGTGTCAGTATCATTCCAAGGAAAATTAATAATAATCAAAAGGATAGTTTGGGAAAGGAAATTTCCATCCAGGAAGTGGAAGATGCCTTTGGGTCTCTGACCAATAGAAAATCTCCAGGAATTAATTGTCTGCCTGCTGAGTTTTACAAAGCCAATAAAGAATGGATATCATTGGAACTCTTTAATCTTTACAGATATGCATTTGATAGTGGGACTTTGGGGGAAAATTTTAATAGAGGATTTATCAAACTCCTCCCTAAAGATGGAGAGAAAAGCCTAGTTTAGAACTGGATGCCATTCACTCTATTAAACATGTCTTATAAAGTGATTGCTACATTAATGGCTAAGAGGGTCTCGAAGGTTTTAAATGATATTATTTATGTAACCCAAACACAATTTATTAAAGGTTGGTATATACTTGAAAATCTTATTACAAGCTGGGAGGAAATGCACTGGGCCAAGGTAGACAATCAGAATGTTGCTATTATTCTTCTTGATTTTGAAAAGGCCTACGATAGGATTGAATGGAACTTTGTATTGGCTATGCTTAAACAATTAGGATTTCTAGAATACTTCTGCAAATGGGTAAGTGTCTTGTTCAAAGATTCTAACACTATTATTAAAGTTAATGGTGAACTTTTAGATCCTACTCCCCTTGCTAGATCTATCAGGCAAGGTTTCCCTCTTGCTCTTTCCCTATATGTGATTGTTTTTTATGCAATGTCTTACATTTTGAAAGACAATGATTTTGGCCCTCCCATCAAAGGTATATCCCTTCCTAACAAAGAAGAATTGGTCATTGAACAGTTTTTTGATGATACTACACTCTTTGTGGAACTCTCAGATCAAAACTTTGACAGATTTATCTCTAGAATCCAGCTATTTTGTGTAGCTTCTGGAGCCAAAATATCCCCTCACAAATATGTTATACTTGGATGGGAAAATACCCCTCCCTTGTGGATCTGTAACAAATTTTGGCAATGGACTGGACCTAATACTATTGTCGGGTATTTGGGTATACCATTTTCCCTTGAACCATCACTGAATGATATGTGGAACTGGATATACAAAAAAATTTGAGAAGAAACACGTGAAATGGAAAAGCCACATGCTATCCTTAGCAGACAGACTTTAGGTTGTTCAAAAGGTATTATAATCTCATTACATATACTACACTTCAACATGGATGTTTTCCAATCACCAAACTAATAAGGTTGAAAAGATCCTTAGAGATGTTTTATGGTCAGATGGCATAGGTAACAAGAAAAGACATAGTGTCAAGTGGGAGTGGTGCTGCTCCCCAAGGATGTAGGGTGGTCTGGGCATCAAAGACCTTAAGAAACAAGTTATGACATTGGCTTCCAAATGGATCATTAAAGTTGTCTCAGGAGATGAGCCATGGAAAATCCTTAGTAGAAATAACATTATTAATTCCACCATTAAAAAGGGGAAATCTTGGAAAAATGTCCCTTTTATTGATATCTTATTGGGGGATTTTTATGTGAGGGTCTCTGGATCTAAAGTATTCAATGCTTTATGGAAGGCATGGGGACATGTTAAACCATTCCTATGTTCTAGACATATTATAGAGAAGAGTCCTTATTTCTCAGTCTTGGACAGATCTATTTGGTGGGGATTATACCTCAATGAAAAACATCTTTCTCTTATTTAATGTTTCTCTGCTAAGAGCTGGAATAACAAAGGTATCTCTCTCATTAATGATATATTGGTTGATAGCAGAGTATTCTCTTGGAAAGAATTGAGTCACAAATTTGATATTTCATCTTCACAGAAGAAAACATATACTCTTATAGAAAATAATGTGGGTATTTGGTTTCTTGGATAGTGTATTCATGCTTCTCAGAACTTTGGGCACATTAAATGGATGGATGACACTCCTTTTGGTAACTTTTCATGCAAACAAATTTATAAACTTTGTAATAATAATGATAGAATTTGTGATAATATCAACCAAGCCTGGGGTTTGAATTGGTTTTGCAATAAGTGGCACTTAGTCTTTGAATTATTATGGCATGCTCAAATTGAGCCCAAAAAATTTGTTTTAAATGGATTTTTTTATTTAAAAAATATGTTATTGGGTCTTTTTTTTCCCATGGTGTCAAAAATTCCATCTTTTTTTATGTTTGTAATTATATTGAAACTTATGAGAATTTTTTTTGGGTGTCAATGGGCTGTTAATATTTGGTCTGTCTTCTTTGACAAAGATATCAATTGGAATTTTAATCATGGTCTATCTTAGCATGAAGTTTTGGTTGGTTATGTGGAGGATTTTTACAGTAATCTTAATATTTTTTGGTTGACCTTTACCACTGAAGGCTTATGGCTTATTTGGAGATAAAGAAATGAGGACATTTTCCAAACAAGGAAGAGGGATCTTACTGAGTTTAATCTAAAACTCACATATTTTTACATCATGTCACTTGCAACTACTATCATCCAAATTTCAAAAGAGAGATTCCAAAGGCTGATAGAAGAAGGAGCAATGGTGTTGTTCCCCAAAGACATCCAAAGTACCATTTCCACCAGTGATGGTCCTGACCCGACTAGCCACATCAAAGACACTCACAACATCTCTGGACTAATAGATCCCAATTTACCAAGAACAACTCATGGACATTACACTACTGATGAATATAACAGGAGGGCAAAAACTGCTAACAAAGATGAATATATTTCTGATGAAAGAGGTAATGAAAATAGAAATGAAAAATGGAGAATTGATGAGTACAGACACAATAATGAAATGGACAGTGGGAAGGAGAGCAGATGGGACTAAATCAATACTACTATGTCTATAGTTTTTGTATACTTTTGTTTATATCATCATGTGGCATATACATTTTGTAAAACTTTATTGAATGGCATCAGACCATTCTCTGATTGTATATTTTCTAGAATATAGGTGTTAGATACTATTACCTATAGATCTAGTTCTGACAGGAGGTTATACATTTTGAAGGCTATGATTGTACTCAGTTGATTCTATATTATCAATAGAAAAAAGAATATTTTGAGACTAAATATTTCTCTAATAAAGGAAGTAATATCCCTTTCCAAGGTAAAATTTACATCATTTATTTGGAGTGGAGGGGAAGCCATGATAAGAGAAAACCACTTCATATTTTCATTGTCTTAAGAGAGGTCAGAATCCATTGCTTCTATTAATCTCAATATTTTTCTCTTTCTGTATCCACCCTCCTCCAACCATACATCTAACAACTCATCAGATTCAGAGTCACTGAAACTATCCATGTCTATTTCTCCCACATCATCCTCTTTCCAGTACGAGTAAAACTAGTTTTCCACTGTAGGATTCTTAATGTGCATAAATAACATTAGGAAATATAGGTTTCTTTTATTAAAAGTCCCCTGTCCAGAAAGGTCTTGAAATATTCTACCATCAAAATAGGCAAGGTTGAGATCAAACTTTCACTAGTTGAGGGCTCATCATAAAAGATTGGGCGAGTTATAGTATAGTCCTCTTTAATGTTCTGAATGACTTTGTCCAGGTTTCCTAAATACTTTCTTTTGAACATCCTTGAACATAATCTTCTTATATTCTCCTTGTTAGAATCCAAGTAAACAACTTAGGCAATAAACATAGATGGGATCTCAGAATTGACTTTGTATCTACCTATATTGGTAAGAAATGCCTTCCCTAAGATACAATAAACTGCTCTAGTAATAAGGGGTTGAGTATTAATCATAACTAACTTGATACGTTTAATGGAAATTTCTCCATCTAAATCAATCTGAGTCCTGGAGCACGTGAGTTTGATTGGTGTTCCCATTCCTATCAGGATTCATAAAAATGGATGGTAGAAGAGATTTTACAAGGATAATTAAATAGAATAATAATAGTATTAGAAGAGGAAAGATTTGCGTCACTTTACCTGGTGACTACCTAACTTCTCAGGAAGCTCTTAGTTTACCTAGATAGGCTAAAGAAAGTCAAACCTAAAAGTATTTAAAACGTTGTTACAGAGATAGGTCTGCCTGTAAATGAGAAGGTCCAGAAGAATCAGAGAAATGACCTATCACTTTCCCTAGCTTATGAATTTTTCTTGAATAATATAATCTTGAAAGTAATTAATTTCCCTATTTAATTTTAAGATTGACTAGCTCCCACTTAATTTTTTCAGCCTTAGTACTCTATCTTTTTCATTGTTCAGATTGAGCAAAATTGGTCTTAAATAATTATCAATTTAGTTCCAATCAAAATTTTAAAAAAAAATCCTAATTAATTTGAAAAACAAAATGATCTATCTTTGTCTTATATCATAAATTTCAAAATTTACGCCTCTAAAAATCAGCTAAATTCTAATTTAGGGCGTCCTTACTTTCTACATACTTTGAAAGTAATACAAAATAATTATTGAAGGAATTTATAGACACAAAACTGCTATATAAGTAACTTTATAATATATGTTTGAAAACATGCTAAAACCATACTTTTATGTTGTTCATGTTATAATACTTAAACTGGATACACAAAATAGAAACATCTACTATAGATTAATACATATTGGACAAAACCCTACTTAAGTCTATTGTTTTTTACTCTAACTAGAAACTACAGACTAACCTAGAACATAAAATATCCATAATACCAAAAGGAGCCTTCTCCCACCTATGATACCAAAGTAAAATCAATCCTTTTATATAAAATTTCAGCTCCATTCCCCATCATGTTTCTTAACAATAATAATGACGTCCTCATCCTAAGAGGAGTCCCTGACCTACTGAGAGCATCTCTTCACTTCTGAGGCCAAAATGCAAAATTTATCCATCTCTTCTTCCTCCAGATATTTCAGAATGTCATAGCCTTCATTCCTCTAGTAGTTAATGAGCCAGTCTTTCTCCATATTTTCCTTAAGTACTTCTCTAAAGAGGAAATCCAAATTCCTATTCATTTCTGGCCAAAACTCTTCAAACTTCTTTTCATCTTTGAGGGTCACCATGAGCACCCTTTAGGAGTTAGGAATCCCCATACTCTTCTTGATTTTGGTTCTCATAGTTATCTTTGGGAATGGAATCATCAGTTGATTATTTATGCAGTAGACCATCTTCTCCAAGCCGCCCAAGATATCCTTATCAAAGATGAGCTTTAATACCTCTATCACTTTGTTTTTCTTGAACCCAGCAAAGGTGGCTAAGGCAATTAATTAACCTACAATGTTCCCATTTGTTCTAAAAGAGAACTCAGTGTCAAAATGAGAGCCACCCATACCTTTCTCCAGTGCTCGCCTTGCACCTGTAGAGAGGGGACTCAACATTTTGTTCCATCTTTCCAATTTTATTGTACCTCAAAAAGTCATAGTGCGATTATCGCTAAGGAAAAATGTAAGGAGTCTAGTTTCCATTTCCAGTAATGAATTGTCTTCACCTTCCAAGATACAAAAAATCTCTCTTTACTGGAAGTGATAAGTAACTTATATCACACTCAACATATTGAGAGCACCCTTCTAGATATTAATACTATAATCATTAATGATTACCTTTACATTATCATCCCCAAAGATCTTTGAAGATTTTGTGCATGAGAATCATGTATCCTTGATTTTTTTAACATCATCTTTTCAATTATATTAATATTTAGAGCTCTGTTTATTCCCAATACCTAAAATTTATCCTCATCTATAAGGTGGAATTAAAGAGAGGAGATTTGTTTTAAGCACTTAAATCTAGGAAATCTAGCTGATATAATGATCTTTATTAATTGTGTGATGAGATCTTTGTCCTAACCCAACAAATTAATATTATCCTAGACCTAAAGTTGTCGTGGAAATGGGATCTATAAAAGAGTTAAACGACTTAGGCTAGGAAAGAGAGGAGAAAATAAAAGGCTCCTCTTAATAATGATAAATGAACTTAACTACTATGTTTCTAAAAGATTTGATATTTTGATTTAAGCTGGAAGAGAAGGCCATCTAAGTGGTAGTATTATAAATTGATCTAATCTCATGACTACTATGTTGATACAAAAATTTGAGGCCATGTGCTAAGGATGATTTTACAAGTCTCGTTACTATGATTTCCTACTAAAAAACATTTCCTAAAAAAGACTCAGAAACTAGCATTTAACTATAAGCAGCAAAAAAATTATCTAGAGATCACTAAGGGTATCTAAATAAGATCTCTGAGTAGGGAAGCCTCTAACAGGATAGAGTATTCATTATGAACACACCATGTAAAGTAATAATTTTTTAAGGTGAGGCATATAATCTCCTCTAGAATAGGGTAATGATAAGAAGAATGGGATTACCCAAGAAAAGATATTGACATGATAAGAAGATATGGTGGAGAGGTATTAGCCATATGTCTTGAACATACGAGAGGATTAAATTTAATAAGTTTGAAGGTTATTTTTCTTATAAAACTAGTCTTAAGGTAACAAGCTTAAAGAGAGGGAGTTTATTGAGAAAAATTTTACGAGGATAATTAATGAGGTCTAATAGATTTGATACTACCCTAGATAGGGATAAGAAAAGGCTTTATCATGATTATGAACTAGCAAGAAAATTGTCAATAGCTAAATTAGCCAACTCATCTGCCCTGACATTACCTTCCCTATAAATGTGATTGATAGTAATGTTATCAAAGGATTGACATAAGGACATGGCATATGATAAGATTGAGTGAAGTCACCAATTAAGAAGAGAGCCCTTCCTTAAGGCATTAACAATGATTTCAAAGTCACCTTCAATGGATAAATTCTTGATGCCAAGTTTTATTCCTAGAGAGAGGTATAAGGCTTCCAATTCTGCCCAGTTATTAGTTTCTTTGCCTATAAATATATTCCTCATTGCAATTTCTTTACCATCAAATTCATGAATGCAACATCCAATCCCAACTAACCCAGGATTGCCTTGTGAGGCACCATCAAAATTAAGTTTACACCAGCTAAACATAGGTGGCATCCATTTACAATTAATGTGTTTTTTAGATGAAGAGGGTTTTCCCAAACCAATAAAGGAGGGAGTTTTAAACCTATCCATCTATTTCTCATTTTTTCATCCCAAAATGTCATAACCGTATTTTTTTTAACTTATCATAGTTCTATTATTAGTGAATTCAATGATGGTGCTTTCAATTTTGTTGATCAAACTTGTATGGTCAATTTTAGAGTCTTGGAAAATTCATATGTTCCTCTCTTTCCATACTTCCTAGAGGGTAATAGAAGGAGCCAAAATCCATATCGATCTATATATGCTATCTTTATATAGAGATGGCCAAGAGAGGATAAAATTTGAAATGGACTGAGGGAATGTAGATTTCCATCCCAATTTACTACATAGCCAACTCCACACCTGCCTAGAAAAAGAACAACCCAGAAGAAGGTGATCCACCATTTCTTCCCAATGTTCACAAAGAGAGCACCTACTCAGGACATCAAAACCCATGTTTTGAAAATGATCGGCCATTAGAATCTTTCTATTCCATAATACCAAAGCAAAAAACCTAGCTTTGGGAAAAACCTCATTACCCCATAGCAGGATATAAGGGGGATTGTCTTTTTGAAACAATAATTTGGATCTTAGGTAATTATAGCCTTCCTTAATTTTATAAATGCCACTCTTATTTCCATCCCAGATTAATTTATCTGGGTTTTTATGGAGAGAGATTTTCCTCAAATTCAAGATAGAGCAAAGGATTGCTTCTTCATCTCTAGGAAGATTCAAGAGACTTCTATTCTTCCACTGCCAACCCATATCTTTATCTATAGTTATATAGTCTCTCACTTTTGTACCCCAGCTATTTTCTAAAATGGGTTTGGGTTGGGCCCAAGTACCTAACATATTTAAAGATTTATAGCCCTCCCAAGAATCTAACCAAAAAAGGGCATCCTCACCTATACCTAGGTTCCAAGTAAGCTTTTCTTGGATAATGAATATGCAATCTAGCATGAAGTTCCAAATTTGAGAGCCTCTAGCAGGATTCTTTTCTCTGAATATGTTGATAGGATTTGGTTGATTTAAGTATTTATGAGATAGGATTTTGACCCATTTGAGGTTAGGATTATTAAACATTTTCTAGACTAATTTAGCCCCAAAATCTTTTCTTTGGATCTTTAAATCATTAATTCCAACTCCCCCTTCTAGTTTAGGTTTGCATACTTTATCCTAGACTATTAGGGACATCTTTTTTTTTTCTCATGATCCTTGCCAAAAAAAAATTCTCATTATTTTATTTAGTTCATTTCTTTGATTGAAAGGAAGATCTAAACAAGAAAAATGGTATAAAGGAATAATAGATAGGACTAATTGTACCATTATGACTCTCCCCATAGCTGATAACCATTTACTTTTCCAAGAAGACATTTTACCTCTAATTTTTTCTAATTTTTGATTCCATAGTGAAGAATACCTAGAGCCTAGATCTAGATAAAGCCCCAAATACTTACACGAAAAGTTCCTTTTTTAAAAATTCATAATCTTAATGGTGTCATGTTCAAGATTAGGAGGAGAATTTAAAAAGAAGATATATGACTTCTCTTTATTGATTTCCTGACCAAAGGCTAAAGAATATTGGTCCAGAATCACTTTGAATTCTTTAGCCTCTGAGATAGATCTAAGGCCATAGATCATAGTATCATCAACAAATTGTTGATGGGTTTTTGACTCCACATCCTTCATAATTTTAATGCCCTGGATTTTATTATCACATTTTTCTTTGTTAATAGCCCTACCTAGAGCATCGACCATAATGATAAAGAGGAAAGGGGATATAGGATCACCCTGGTAGATGCCTCTATTAATTTCAAAGAAACCCTAGGGGGATCCATTTACAAGCAATGATAACTTAGGGGTTGAAATACAAGCATAGATCAATTTTACCCATTTATTTGCAAATCCAAAATCAGAAAGGAATTTCATTAAAAGGACTAGTCCACCTTGTCATAAGCTTTTTTAATGTCTAATTTAATAATCATACTAGGTATTTTATTCAAATTTACTGAGTGCGTGGCTTCATAGGAAATAATAATACCATCATAAATTGATCTACTTGGGACAAAACCAGATTGTTCATCACTAATAATACATGACAGAAGAGTTTGAAGTCTACTTGTCATTATTTTAGAGAAAAGTTTATATAAAGTGTTGCATAATGAAATAGGTCTATAATCACTGAAGGTATCCAGTTTCTCTTTTTTTTTGAATAAGAGCTAAGAAAGTGTTGTTTAATTACTTTAAGAAGCTCCTAGAGTTTCTAATTCCATCTAATTCATCTGTAACTTCATCCCTATAAAGCTCCAACATTTCTGAAAGAAGCAAGTGGGGAAGCCATCCAGACCAGAAGATTTTTCAGAGTTCATCTTATTAAGGATATTCTCCACTTCAACTTTCATAATCCTTACTAAAAGTTGCTTATTTTGCTCTTCTGAAATTAGTTTAGAAATGTTTGCTAAGATATTGTCTCAACTCTCTAAATTTGGAGTAAGGTTAGATTGGTAGATATCTTTGAAGAAATTAATTTCTTCATTAGCTATATCCAGAGGTTCCTCAATCAAATGGTTATTCATGCCCATAATAGAAGTAATTCTATTTGTACACCTACGTTTTTTGCTACTATTATGGAAGAATTTGGTATTTTGGTATCCTTCAGTCAGTCACGTTTCCCTAGACTTTTGACGCCAAAAGATTTCCTCCTTGGCTAGCACTTCCTCATATTGTTTCATCAGATATTTTTCTTCTGATGACATATAACTGATTGAATGTATGATGTTAAGTTGATCACCGAAATGCAAAAAGATAATGCAAGACATTAAATTAGTTAATGGATTGTATTTTCATTGATGTCAACTTGATATAATCTAATCAGTTATATAAAAAGTGTCAAAAGACTTCAAAGAATCAGAGAGATAAATATTATGCTTTCAGTAATGCATAATAGATCATCATTCACCAAGTGACTACAAACACCGACGGTTAGTGGAACCCGACAGACAGAGAAAAATGAGAACAAAGTCACAGTGATGCCTAAGCAAGAAACCCAACAAGCATTACCGACGAGCAAAATCACAAGCATTATCGATGGCCATAATTATAGTGTTACCCGATGGATAGACAACCCCGACAGACAGACAACACCGACAGAGAAGCCCGAGGAGAAATGAAGTGTTGACCGAAGCTATCAAAGAGTTAAAACACCAAAAGGAACTAAAGTTCAGAAATGACAAAACACTTAGCTGGCAAGAGCTAAAGATAGACTTAACTGGTTGTTAACATTTTTTTCATTGACAAGTTAAAGCTAGAGATAAGTAAAATATTTAAAGCTATTTTATCTAGTTTTCATGGATAAATCTACGGGATAAAAATTAAGTAAAGATTTAAAGCAATATTGGCTAAGATTGTGGATCACACCAAGAACAATAAAATCAAGAAGTGAGAAACGGTGACAACATGTCTATAAAGAGACAATATAATTCATTATGAATTAGGAGAGTGAATAGAGAAAGAGGATGCTGAAGAGAAACTGATGAAGAACAACTTCATATAGTCCTGATCAATCAAGATGAGGAAAGAGCTAAAGATTTTTGCGGATACCAAGAAATAGAGAAGCACAGCATCACCAAGAAAAAAGAAGTGGAGCAAAGGTATTGAAAAGAAGACATTGTTCAGAAAGGTAGTATGAGCTTACAATAGATCTAAAAATCTGCAAATCTAAGTTGTATGTGTGAATAGATCATTTAATATTTCAGTTTATCCATTGATTCAGAAAGTCTCTTAACCGAGAAGGACTTAACAATCCTTTCTATATTGAGATACATCCCAAGGAGTATCAAAAAGTTTGATCATGAAGATAGCATGATATGCCAGATATGATTTGACAAACTACACTAGGTTTGGTCATAGAAGGTAGCATAGAGATGCCCAATATCAAGTGACAAACTATTCTATTTAAATCCTCTAACAAGGTCACACCTAAAATTGTGTTTGTAACCTTTAACAGGGTTGGCTCTTCACCGATCTCACTTCAAAAGAGTGAAAAATTTGGGTTACCGGTCCCAAGTGGTTTTTCCCTTAACAGGATTTCCATGTTAAAAATCCATGTGTCGATGTGTTTATGAGTCATTAGTTTAGTGTTTTGAATTAGACGTAACTAATTCTGGATTGATCGGTATACACTAAGCAATTTATTGTTTTTTGGTATATGGAAGACTATAATCGGTAAGCATTAAGAATAAGGTTTAACAGTGAACTCTGAGCAGTAGTTATTTATTAAGATTGCTTGAAGGCATTCATCTTATAGGACTGAAGATAACTAGAGGCTTAATATTGCGGTACTAATTTTTTGGGTTGTTTTATTAGAATAGTTTTGAGGCCACTAATTCACCCCTCCCCCCCCCCTCTTAGTTATTCTAACAATTTGTATCAGATCTTGTGTGCTTAGAAAGGGATTTTAATAGCTCAAGCAAAATATCACAAGATGAATAAGCGAGATATCCCCAAGTTGAATAAAGACAACTTTGCATCATGGAAAAGTAGAATAACACTCCACCTATCAGGTATTGGTAATGATGTTACTCAACACCTTGATACTGAATGTGTGTTGCCTACATGACCTCACACACTTGATAAATTGAGAGAAAAGCATGAGAATAATTGTATGATGATAGAGCTTGCTTCCTCACTCTCTGATGTTGAGTTTGAGGATGTCGAAACCTGCACCTCTGCAAAGCAAATGTGGGATAAATTAAAGTTGGTACATGGAGGAGGTGCTAATGTACTAAGTGTAACCACCCTAATTTGGTTTTCTCTGACCATAGACCCTATTTTCCCTAAGTGTGATCATACCCCCAATTATGTCAAAACAATTCTTCATTTTATTGGCATAATTCATTTAAATCAAATTTAATCTCCTATGTGATTTAATCACTAAATTAAATTAATTACCTTAGCCAATCAAATCAAATCAATTAAATTCTATCGAGACAAATCAAAAACATGGCTAAGTTAATTAATTAAAAGGAATTAAATAAAATCATAATTACACCTCATCACCTGCAAAAAGCCAATCCCCTAGCCTAATTAATTTAATTAATTAGCTATAGTCCTGATTAATTATCAAAAGCAATCAAAAGCTTAAATAATTAATTTCCCCTATTATTGAATGAATATATTATTTATATAATTCATTTCATTAATATTCCCTTTAACCCCTAACCTAACCTATCTCAACCACCTTAACCCTAGGTTCTAACTAATCCCA
>MU227953.1:458752-476128 GCA_018584345.1 Thuja plicata | reverse complement strand
TATTATTGAATGAATATATTATTTATATAATTCATTTCATTAATATTCCCTTTAACCCCTAACCTAACCTATCTCAACCACCTTAACCCTAGGTTCTAACTAATCCCAACCTCTTCACCCATGCTAAACCTAATTCTAATCTAATACCATCTTAACCCACTTCCTAATGATGTCACATTCCTAATCTTTTGATTAGGAATTCAACTCATTCTAAAAAGTCCACTTTCTCAAGCTTGGACTTACACCCTCACCATACCTCATTAATGTTATCATAAATGCATCATTAATGCTTACACCCTCACCATGCCTCACAAATGATATCCCGCATTAAGGCTCTTACACATGCATTTAATGGTCTTATCTCTCCTCTCACTCCTAATTTCTTCTATAAATAGAATGAGTTTTAAGCTCAACGGGCCCCTAATTTTGGATTGTTTAAAGCATTGTTATGTTATTCATATTGTTAGGGACCTATATTGCATTATTAGCTTTATCATTATGCATTTTTATAATCTTCATTTTTAGAGCTTAAAATGCATATTTCTTGAGCATGTAGATTAGTTTCATTTGAATCTTTCATTCTAGGTTGTATATGTCATTGATAAATGCATAATCTAAGGGCAATTATTGCATTTTTCACACTCCTCCTAGATAGGAAGCAATGGGTCAATTTCAGTGATTTATATGCTTGCTAATCCTTATTTTTCACTGATACAATGACTTATTGAAGTGTTGTGTTGCAGCTGTAGGAACCTAAAAAATAACACACACATTTTTGGCACCCATCGTGGGGCTGAATCTTGGATTTTACCTCACTATCAATTCATTTTCTACTAATTTATCTTCCCAAGTTTCGGGAACAGAGTCATTTTTGGTCGCCAAGGCTCGCATCCCATATATTGGATCGCATCGCAGAATCCTGGATCGTACCCCCGATATCAAATTTTGCATCCTGGAAATCTTTCATCATTTTTGGTAAGGGCTTGCATCTAGTATGCATTGTATTGTTTTTGGTGTATTTGATCGCATCTGGGAAAAAGGATCATATCCAGGGATTCTAGGGTCATTTTTGGTTAACAAAATCATATCTCATTTTTGGATTTGCAAAATAAAAATTCTAACCACTAATCTTTTGCTAATGTTTGTTTTTGTCTTTTCAAACAGCCTAACTTTCATTTGTAGATCACTGTCAGAGAATCTTTTGCTGAAAGAGTTGGAGAGAAATTACTAACTTATGGTTTGTAGGTGGTTTAATAGCTTGATTTAATTTTATTTGTTTGAGGCATTGAAACTAAGACACATTTTTTAATCACTTGTTAAATCAATCAGATTAGTATATTCTTTTCCTTCAAGGAAAATCAGAAAATCAAAAGTTGGTTTAAAATCTGAGAAGAATTTGGAGTAATCAAATAAGGCAAACAAAATCATCGCTTAATTCATTTTTGGCAAAGTAATTGGACAAGAAAATAATTTAAAATTTGTGGGATTAATTGAAAAAGATTCACGGTTTAAATTTCCCTTTCGATAAGTAATTGAACAACACAAAGCACTAAATATTGTGGGAAAAAGAAGGACTCATTGTCTAAATTTGGATAGAAATTGAACAAGCAAATCACCTAAATTTGGGAAAATTAAACAAACAAAGTTTGTTTTCAAGTACTTGTGTTTTTCATTAACTTAGGAATATTTAAATCAATCTTAAACTTTATTTTCAGTCTCACTAGAGGATTTTCTCTTCCTTCCAAGTGGGGGAATCAAAAACTCGATATGGAGGATTGAGTTGTGAGTGAAGTGGTTTGAGGGAATGAACAAGTGATTAAAGTTCTTTTGGGAGAAAATGACATGGACTAGGAGAGTATGCTCTTCTTCTTTCAAAAAATCATAAATCTTGAAATCCTAAGCTCGCCAATCCTTTGTATGCTTATTCAACATTAGAGGGCCTTCCAATTGAGGAAAAAATCTCTCGGGATGACCCAAGTGAGGACAAGTTTTACACCAACCCTTCCAACTCACTATAAATAATTGCTTCCTTGAAGGCTAAAGCCTTGGAAGATAAAATTAGTTTTGTTCTTGGAATTTAGACATCATTCCTTGAACATGCTTGGGTATGTGTAGAGTGGAGCTTCTTAAATCTTACTTACGAGACTACACATATTTGAGTACTCATAGGGCTATACGCCTCAATTTTGCCTTGTGAAATTCTATGGGAGACGGTTTCAAATGGATTGCCCCATCATAAATAAAAATTTGTAGTCAAACTACCCAATTCATCCCCAAAAGGGTGATAATCTTTGTGCAAGGCAAAAAGTAATTGCCCCAAAATACTCATCATTTTGTGCCCTCACTTCTGTTTGGAGTTGGCTAATATGGCATCATTACTGGAGCCATTTCGTTCTTGGTAATGGCCATATTTTGATTAGCATTTGAGTGTTTACCTAAGTCTACGAGCAAATATTTTCATCCTCTACTTAGAAAATAGGAAGTAAGGATGTGTTTTGTTCACCCCTAACAATGCAAAAATGCTTGATGTGTTTAAAAGCTCATTAACAAGATAAATGATTCGAACAAGAAACAAGATTCAATCCTCTGGCTACATACTGCATTTTTCCACTCACTGGAAAGACTCAAAAACAAACCTACTATCAGACAAATTTGCACAAACTTCATGACAAATAAGACAAAAAACTGATAGAACATTAGAGAATCATTTTTGGTCTATCCTAGCTCGCATCTAGTTGTGCAAACTTGCATTCAGTGTGCAAGCTCACATCTGGTAAATCTTGTATCGCTTGTAGGGAGAAAGGTTGCATCTAGGATACTTAGGCTCACATCTAGTTTTGCAAAAGCTCCCATGCAGAGTGTCGCATCTAGGATAGTGGGCATTTACATAGTTGCCTCTCAGAGAAAATCAGTGTATTTGGATACCCTTTTGGCTCATTAGTTTGACCCTGTTGCTTTTTATGGTCTCCCTGTTATTGTTTCAAAAACTTTTTCAGGTCTACCTTGCATGTCATTTTGGCCTCTCACAATCTGTCTCAAAATTTGTGGTCTATTCACTCTCAAAAACAACTTGATTCCCAGCTCACTATCAGGGCATTCTAACCCTTTGATGTTGGATTCATTTACTTCCATCAAATAACAAACAATCCTTACAATTTGGACACACTTACTTGAACGATTTGAGACCTCACTTGATACTATTGGGAAACTTTGGACATGGTTGAGATACAACTTCATGGTTAACACAATACGTAACAAGTATCTTACTGACAAATCATAAGTACCCCCTAAATTGCTACATTTTCAACAGGGAGAGACATCTCGCAATCCTCTATTTGACACAGACTCACTAGCAATGGATGCTTCTAGGAATGAATGGGCTAATGCCTTCCAAGAATACAATAATGAGAAAAACTAGTTAGATGAAGACAATATCAATAATGAGGAAGACGTCAACATCACACACCCTTTTTTGAGTCATAAAGTGATGAAGACATTCCCAAAGAAGAGTACAATAGACTCAAACAAAGTAGGAAATTCCAAAGAACATTGGAAAAGATAATTGGTGAAGACAAATAGAAATACTTTCTCTATCTAGCATCCATTGGAGTAAAATTACCTAAAGATTATGATGTTGAAAAACTAAAGGAAAAATAGATATCTACCCCTATCTCTATTCTCACCAAAAAATGACCTTAATGCAAGAAGAACTTGCAACTCTCAAACAAGAGAAGGCTAAACCCAAGACAAAATACTCTTTAGACTCCATTTGTCCATTTCCTTTTGACAAGAGTATCAATATGGTTCCCTTCCCTCCCAACATGGCAAGGCCAAAAATATGACAAGTATATAGGAGAGACTGATCCACATGACCATGTGAGAGAGTTTTGTGCTCTAAGCATAGAGTACATGCACGCACCTACATACCTAATGAGGCTATTTCTGGGAAGCCTAGGCGGAAATTCTATGGAGTGGTTCTCCAAACTCACACCTAAGGTAAAATCTTTTGAGGAGTTAATTCAATGGTTTATCCAACATAAATCCTACAATATACAACATGATGTAACCTTGATGGACTTGTGTAACACAAAACAAAGAATTGGTGAATCCTTTACACACTTTCTACAAAGGTGGAGGAAAATCTTTACAAGGTATTCAAGAGCTATTCCCAAATCAGAAAAGATGGAAATATTTATTAATAGCTTGATACCTAAATCAAACTATGCATTACAAATGCAAGATTCACCCAGTTTTGATAGGATGATCAAGAATGCCATCTGTATTGAAGAGGTCATGGTTAAGAAAGGAGAAATCACTCTCCAAAGTGATAACAAATCTACTGACTCCAACAACAAGCCTAAATGGTGGAAACAAAACAAGAATGTTGTTAACGATGGAGTGGTAGATGCATCTAATGCTAATCCTAAACCAATAGTGTTCAATCTAACGAATAGCATGCAAGCAAGTAAAGATGCCAAGGTAACAACTACAATACCTAAAGAAAACAATGAGAATAACAAAAGTCAACCCTGGACTTCTAAACCTCAATGAACATTCACTCCTTTAGGTGAACTTCTTGAGACTATTTTGAAGACACTCTTGGACAACAAAGTTCTTACAATCCCAGATTCAAAACCATGGGAACCAAAAGTCAAACCAAGATGGTGGGATGACAATTCTTATTGTATCTTTCACAAAAACAAGGGACATAAGACTAATAATTACCTTAAAATCGAACATGATATACATGACCTTATTGTAGGAGGCAAGATCAAATTAGAAGGACACACCACCAATGAAGACCATACAATATTTAACAAACCATTCCCTAATTATGAGAAAGGGGAAGCATCTAAAGGAAAAGGAAATGAAGTAAACTACACCTACTCCAATAATGATAATGTGATCACTATCCAAGGTGTTAAAGACACATCTCCACAATCAAATGCAGTGACATGAAGTCAAGCACAAGTCATAATCAAAGGACTTAATTCCTCATCAAAACCAACAATAACTTCTAAGGTACCTATTGTCACTATTCCCAAACCAGCGGCAGCAAGACAAATAGTTACCATTCTAGCAGTAAGCTATAACTTGGTGGATCAATTGCAACGAACCTCTGCTAAAATTTCTATCTTTGAGTTACTTAAAATCTCCTCAGTGCATAGGGAAGTTCTTGAATAAGCCCTACATTCAGAAAATGTGCCAAAAGAAATTGATGTAGAAAAATTCCATGCAATGTTTAATCATATCTCAGCACCACATTACCTCTCTTTTCAAGAAGAAGAAGATAAATCCTTGACACATCCGCATAACCAACCCCTTTATATTGAAGTCCTAATTCATAAATCCTATGTTAGATGTGTATTGATAGATGGAGATGCAGGGTTGAATATTTGTACTCTCAATCTAATCAAGAAGTTGGGTCTCTCAGAATAAACCATTGATTCAAGAATTAACATCACTATCAAAGCTTACGATGAAGAAGAAAGATCCTCTAAAGGTCTCATTGTTCTACCAATCAGAATAGGACCATTTGAAAGAAATGTGATATGTCAAGTTCTAGATCTACCCTTGGCTTACAATATACTATTAGGGAGACCTTGGATCCATGAAATGCAAGCAATACCATATACTTACCACCAGTGTATCAAATTCCCATATAATAGGGTGGAAGTAACAATTCTTGCAGATGCCAGTTATACTTGCAACAATGTTAGAACAGATAGTATGGTCCCTCATAACAAGGAAGTTCCAAAAGAAACTGTGCCTGAAAATACTAAAGACATGGTTATGAAAAGCTTTAAAAAGACCTTAAAACTTGAAGAAACTAGTATGGGAGAATACAAGCTAGACATGACCCCATCATTGACAGAACTTCCAGTATCTCCAAGATCTTATGGGAAACCTTCCCCATATTTCACACTCACTACATCTAAAAAACCAAAAATTCACAAAGTAATTGGTATGGTTAAAGAATCTACCTCCCACGAGGATGAAAAAGAATAAAAATCAATCTTGTCTTGGCTTTACAAGGGAGAACCAAAATAAAATGAGGTAAAACATGTGGAAATATCCCCAGAAAAGTATGGTAAGGGATATGATTTGTATAGTTAGAAAATAGAAGTACTTCCATGGTAGACTAGTTTAGCCTTCTAAGTAAGTGGTTTAGGGTCATGTCAAGCACCTTGAATGGGCTCCTGACTTTGATCTAGATTTATCCCCCTGTTCTGCCCCATTTCCACTCTTTCCAGCCTATTTCTGGCAACCCAGACTGAGAAACTGGGACTTTGACCTTAAGTTCAAGGTCAACCTTTTTGGGTAAAGTTCAACCTCAACCTTGACCTAGGTCACAATCAACCTTTTTTATGTTTGGGACCTAAATTCCATAATCTCAGGGTTTTCGAATGTCAGTCTTTGGAAAAAGTTAATTCCCACTTCCGGGTCAGCTGTTTCAGACTTCGGGACAACAAATACTAAATTATATTTAACATAGGTCCTCTTCTAGGGGCATGGTTCCAATTAGAAATTAATTCTCCTACATCGGCCTCTCTAGAATATTTTTCCCTAATTTCATATAAAAGGAATCTTTCTCCTCTCATTTTTTCTAAGCATCAAGAAGCAAAAGCATAATCAAGAATCATAAAACTTTCAAGACTTGAAGAGTGAATTCCAAAGGTGAAGAAGAAATATTTGAAGCAATCCAAGTAGCCATTTAATTATTCATCCATTCTCAAGCACTTCTCAAGAATCCATTTTCATCAAGGAGATCCACCATTGAAGGATTCAAGCTCCATGGAGCCCTCTTGTTGAAGATTTCTACATCCACATTCCTCCAAGCCTCTTCCAATTCAAGAACCCATTCAAGATTGGTGTTGAAGATCTACAAGAAATTTATTGAAGACATCCAACATTATACATTCTACATTCTATATTCATTTTGTGCATCCATACTTGTGGATTCAAGGATTCAAATCCTCCACAAGGAATTTTACATGAGCAAGGTGAATTGTTTCATTTACTTTGTTTATTTCTGTAATTTCAATTATATATGTTTGAGGTTAATTCCAAAACTAGGGTTTGACTAAGGCAAACCCCACCCCCAAAAAAAAACCCCTTTTTCTTTTAGGTACAAGTTTGGAATAGAAAATCAAGATGGAGACTCAGATACCCTTTTTGGAAAACTTCCAAGATCTGAAAGTAGAATTTTGGTCTGAGACTTTTTAGGTTGATTGTGACGAAGGGCACAATTGAGAATTCTATAAAATGGTGACATTGAATTGAGGGTACAAATTAGAACTATCTTAGAACAGAAAAAGATTTTTGGGTTTTGTTCGTCTCTACGTTTTCATTCCAGATCTAGTCTCGGATTTTCCAGAAACTCAACATAGGCTTCAAAAAATAGCATTCTTTGATCTAAAATATTTCAAGGTTAGTAGATTTCTCCTATTCATTTCAATTAAGGTTTTCAATCCATCTAAATCTAAAATATATTTCAAATTAATCAATCAAACCTGGGTACTTAAGATCTTCCTTCCTTATTCTTATTTCCAAATGATTGATTCATTTATGCATTGATCCTTCCTTTTGGGTTAATCAACTTGGCTCTTTCATTTACATATCTAAGGATAGAAGGAGAGCATCTTATTTACCCCCATAACATATTTAAATGTAAGGGATTTTATGTTAAATGAACACACCACCAAAAACATCATCATTTTATCCTTTACATTTTGGTGAACCCGCGATAGACAACTCTTTCTTTTTGGTGTTAGATTTACATCTTTTATGTTAGATCTTGCATGCATATTAGATTTCTTGTATGTTCTTTCATTTCCTTTCAAAAATTAAAATAAAACTCTTTGTTTTCTAAATTAGTTCATTTGCATTGCATTGGTGTATGAGCTTTACCACTTCTAGTCCTACTTATAGTATCCCGGTTAGAAGAATTCGTAGACTCATGGGTTCCTTTGATCCTGAATCTTCTTCTCCTTTCTGTAGTATCCTGGATGACAAATTGAATACTCATGATTCCAATCCTTCTATGGAGCATAACTCTTCTCACTCATCTCATGATGAGGATGATGCTTTAAGAGTTCCTCTTGAACAAGTACAAAAACTTTCAACTAAACTTGATAAAATGGGAAATTGGCTTATTCAAGAAAACCATGATCAAGATTCCATTCAAGCTATAGAGGCTCTTAAGAAATTCCTTCTTGATAGTGATCAAGGTGTTAATTTCTTTTGTGGTATCACTCATCTTATACATTCAAATGTTAAACCTTTAGCTCAAGAGGCTCAAGATCTAGGATATACTCCTCCTATCATTAGTCAAGGACCTTCTTCTATTCCTTTACCTAGAATTCCTACTTATACTCCTCCTTTGATGACTACATCTCTCCCAATCTCATCTATTCCTATGAGTATTCCACCGGTATCTCTACCTACCTCACAACCTTCATATCATAGTGTACCTTTTACTTATACTAATCCCCTTCCAACCATGGTTCCAAATGTTCCACCAGTTGTATCTTCTATTCATGTTTCTTCCTACACTTTTCCTAGTGTTCCTAATGTTTCTATGCCACCTATGTCTTCTAATGATTCCACAATTATTAGTTTGGCTCAGACTGTGTCATTTTTACAACAACAACTTGCATCTTTAACTCAATCCAAGTTTAGCATTCCTACATGAGACATGGGTAGTCCCTTATCTTTAGACATTATTCATGCTACTATTCCTCAACAAGCCGATATGCCTCGTCTAGAGTATTACAATGGTAAAGGAGATCCTTTTACTCATGTTAAAACATTTCAAATCCTTTGTAGTGATTATGCCCATGGCCATAGGATTTTACCTAAACTATTTGCTAGAACCTTTCATGATAAGGCTTTGCAATGGTATTGTTCTTTACCTCCTTATTCCATTGATTCTTTTCCTAAACTTGCTAATACCTTTATTCAACCATTTCAAAATAACATTGGTTTGCAAGTTTCCGTAACTGATTTAATGCATTGTAAACAAAACATTAAGGAAAAATTGACTGATTTCATAGGTAGATTTAAGAATTTGTATGCTTGGATTTCTTATCATGTTCCTGATATTGATATTCAAGACATGTTTATTTCAAATTTACAAAAGAAATTTAGAGATCAGATTCTACTTACTAAATTTACCTCTTTTCAACAACTTTGTGCAACACTTCATCATTATCAATTACAAGTGAGTCAATTTGAGAGCAACACTCCAATGGATCATGCTCCAGTTGATAATATTAATGCTCCTAATCCTAATAAATTTTAGAAACCTAACAACTACATCAGGATTAATAAACAGATGAATGTGATTGTTGATCAAGTTGTTGCATCACACAATGCCACTTCTGCATCCACTACTTTTCGTATGAATCCTATGTTTACTCCTCTCTCTAAATATTTACATTATATTATGAGTAGGTTGTTAGGTGCTAATATGATTACCTTGCTTCCTATTCAACCTCTCCTTCCTACTACTATAGCTTCAAAATCCTTTGATTCTAAATATTTTTTCCAATACCATCACCAGAATGGCCATGATACTGAAAAATGTTATTCTCTAAAGCATAAGGTTCAAGACTTAATCGATTCCAATGCTTTATCTGTTGATAATTTTTATGGTAATGGGAACAAATATGTCTCTCCTCCTAATAAAAACCTTCAAATCTACATGAATCCTCTACCTACACATGATACTAACACTATCGCTCAACCATCTTCTATGGATATTGTTTACGATTCAAAGATGGATGATCGTAATCACATTGTTAATCATGTGGAGAGAATTGTTGTATCTCAACCTATTGTTCAAGATCCTTTGCCTCCACCTCAACTTCCATTTCTACCTAAACCTCAAAAACAAACTAAGGATAAGCGACCTCAAGAACTTTCAATTACCTTTAAGGACTCTAAGACTATTAAGGCTCCCGATGGTCCCCTTTATATTTATGCTAGGATTGCTAAGATACCTATGCTTGGTTGTCTTGTTGATCCCACATCCTTAATCAACATTATTACTAAGGAAAATCATTTTATGAAAGGCTTACAACGTGATTGTTATGACCCATCGATGCATGGATCCAAACTTGTAATGGTTTTCTCTATCCTGCACTTGGTTCTATAAACTTGCCTATTGAAATTTGTGGCAAGGTTGTAGATACTACCTTCATCATGATTCCTACATCTGAGTAATTTCAAGTCAAATTTGGGTTTCCTTGGATAACTTCTATGCACGCTATTGCTTCTCCTATTCATAAATGTCTTAAGTTCATTCATAATGGAGAAGTAAAAACTATTAATCATAGTCTATATCAACCTTCTAAGCCTAGAGATTGTCTTGATCTTGATTTATTTTGGCCCTCATTACCTAATTCATGTCCTCCTCGCCCTGATAACCTTTTTTTCTCATATCAAGCCTATAAACATCGCAAGATTGTTGAGTTAAGCATGCCTCGGATAGATCTTAACTGTGGTCTTTTTCCCACTCCTTTAATACCTCCTTTATCAATTACTACTAACTCTATTACTCAACCTCCCAGTGTTTCTTCTCAGCCTACTGTGAATCCTATCAATCCTCCTACAAAATCTGTGAAGGAATCAGTGGTTATTCCTACTAGTTCTCCACATGTGTCAAACAAATCAAAATGTAATAAATATGCTAATGAATGTCATAAGAAGTGTAGAGCTAATTCTAGGGCCCGTGCTTCTCTTCTTCAAAATTTTTTACCTTCTTTCGATCAACTTATGCCTGTGTTGGAAGAAGTCAATATTCACAATGATGTGAAGATGACTGAGTATGATGATCCTATTCACATCTTAGATCCCATTTTAATTAATCTTGATGAGGAGGACACTTTAGATGATCCTATTGATCTTAGTGATGAATATGAGACCATTGATCTTGACACTAACTTAGCCCATATGCTTTCAACTCAATTGACAATTACACCTAGTATCGAGCAACGCAATTCTCAAGAGGATTCTTGTTTGGAACTAGCTATTATTCCTACTATATTGGATATAGTCCCTCTTGTGAGTTTCCCACCTTCCCTAAATGATATAATTGAGATGGGGAGAGTAGGCGATGCACCTAATTGGCTTATCCTTCATGGTAGCCATTTTTGTGTTTGCATGTTATACTATGCTTCTCCTGTAATATGTTTTCTAAATGTTTGTTAGACTCTTTTATATGACCCTTGTTACTTTGTTGGTGCAAGGTGATAAAGGAGTCAAACCTGTTGTGCAATTCCTCTATATGTATCTCCATTCTTCTACATGTTATTTTCATGTTATGTTGTACTTTTTCTATTGTTCATAAATGTTTTCCTTGTATAGTCTGCTTGGATCTACGACATGGTAGCACTAATTCTTTTTGGTCTCCATGTTGTGATTCAAAAAGATTCTTCTTCTTAACTCTTGATTTTTCTTTCCTCCATTGTGATTGCAGTTCTACTTTCTTTGGGGAATGATGTCAATTCATTTGCAATAATATCATCTATATATGTACATGTTAACTTGTGATCATACTGACCCCACAGTAGGTAGATCCCTTCTGTGTTCTTTGTATGTTTATGTGATATTTCCCTTGATTTGTCTTCATTTGGGGGCATCTCGTAGTGGAAATTTAATCAGTAGATTTGTTTATGTTTCTGTCAAAGCCATTGCTCCTGTTAAAGTGTTAGCAATGACTTGCACATGGGGGCATATGCTCTACTCACCTTTTGCACACACACACATTCAAAATATTTTCAAAACTTAAAAATTTTTCCCTTTATGGATTAAAGACTAATCCTTAAAGCATGGACATTTTACTTTTTAGGATCTCTTGATCCCTCTAGTTCAAATTTACAAGGATCTCTTGATCCCTCCAGTTTCAATATACAATGTTTTGATCCCTTAAGGTTGGAAGGTATCCTTAAGAATGGATCTCCTTAATGGTTTGACTAGTGAGTAGCCACATTCACTAGGCCGTTCAACTCCATCTTTCCAGTTACACTTTTTTTTCCTTGTATGGTTCACAAAGGGACATAAGTTCTCATTGGGCGAGGTAACCATACCCCCTCTGTCTCTCCTTAAATGGTGATGTCTCTCTTATCATGATCTTAGGGCTGATAAAGACTTAAGTCCCTTGGGGGCTTGAGGATTTATTTGTCCCTTATGATTCCAATAAGATTATTTAATCTTTATGATCTTCTTTACCAAGAGTTTGTATTGAGTCCATACTCTTGCTAAAGTGGGGGCTAAATGTATAGTCTGAAAACGGAAGCACTTCCATGGTAGACTAGTTTATCCTTCTGGTTAAGTGTTTTGGGGTCATGTCAAGAACCTTGAATGGGTTCCTAACTTTGATATGGCTTTATCCCCCTATTTTTCCCCATTTCAACTCTTTCCAGCCTATTTCTAGCACCCTAGACTGAGAAATTGGGACTTTGACCTTTTTGGTTCAAGGTCGACCTCAACCTTGACCTAGGTCAAGGTTGACCTCAACCTTGACCTAGGTCACAATTGACCTTTTTTAGGTCTGGGGCCCAAATTCCAAAATCTCAGGGTTTCCAGATGTTGGTCTTTGGAAAAAGTTAATTCTCGCTTTCGGGTCGGCTGTTTCAGACTTCGGGACAACAAATCCTAAATTACATTTAACATAGGTCATCTTCTAGGGGAATGGGTCCAATTATAATTTAATTCTCCTATGTCGGCCTCTCTAGAAGATTGTGCCCTAATTTCATATAAAAGGAAGCTTTCTCCTCTCATTTTCTCTAAGCATCAAGAAGCAAAAGCATAATCAAGAATCATAAAAATTTCAAGACTTGAAGAGTGAATTCCAAAGGTGAAGAAGAAATATTTGAAGCAATCCAAGTATCCATTGAAGTATTCATCCATTCTCAAGCACTTCTCAAGCATCCATTTTCATCGAGGAGATCCATTGGTGGCCATTGAAGGATTCAAGCTCCATGGAGCCCTCTTGTTGAAGATTTCTACATCCACATTCCTCCAATCCTCTTCCAATTCAAGAACCCATTCAAGATTGGTGTTGAAGATCTACAAGAAATTGATTGAAGACATCCAACATTCTACATTCTACATTCTATATTCATTTGGTGCATCCATACTTGTGGATTCAAGGATTCGAATCCTCCACAAGGACTTTTACATGAGCAAGGTGAATTGTTTCATTTACTTTGTTTATTTCTACAATTTCAATTATGTATATTTGAGGTTAATTCCAAAACTGGGGTTTTATTAAGGAAAACCCCTCCCTCAACAAACAAACCCCTTTTTCTTGTAGGTACAGGTTCAGAACAGCAAATTAGGATGGAGATTCAGATACCCTTTTTGGCAAACTTTCGAGATCCAAAAGCAGAATTTCAGTTTGAGACTTTTTAGGTCGATTGTGACCTAGGGCACAATCAAAGATTCTAGAAAATGGTGGCATTGACTTGAGGGTACAAATTGGAACTACCTTAGAATAGAAAAATATTTTTGGGTTTTGTTCATCTCTGCGTTTCCATTCCAGATCTAGTCTCAGATTTTCTAGAAACTCAACACGGGCTTCAGAAAATAGCATTCTTTGATCTGCAATATTTAAAGGTTAGTTCATTTCTCCTATTCATTTCAATTAAGGTTTTCAATCTATCTAAATCTAAAATACATTTCAAATTAATCAATCAAACTAGCGTACTTAAGATCTTCCTTCCTTATTCTTGTTTCCAAATTATTGATTCATTTATGCATTGATCCTTCCTTTTGGGTTAATCAACTTGGATCTTTCATTTACATATCTATGGATAAAAGGAGAGCATATTATTTACCCCCATAACATATTTAAATGTAAGGTATTTTATGTTAAATGAACACACCACCAAAAACATCATCATTTTATCCTTTACATGATCTTCTCAAGAAAATGGGATATAAAGGAGAAGGACCTTTAGGAGACAAAGGAAAGGGACTTGTTGAACCTATACACATGGAATTCAAAAATACCAAAGATAAAATAGGACTACATTTCAATAATAAATCTGAAAACCCTACTTCAGGAGATGGTCCAATCTTTGATGAAGGAAGTGATGAAGAAGAAGAAACAGAACTGGAACAATGGACCTATGAGAGATTATTGTATATTGGTACAGAGTATCCCGAATATCAAGGAGAAAGATATGTACCTAGTTTTGAGACACCACAAGACACTCATGTTCCTTTATTAACACAAACTACTATTCAAGAGGTAGAGGAAACAACAGAAGACACTCTAGAAGTGCCATTGATAAAAACAACTCCTGAAGACATACCCCAATAGCAAGATTCACATCCTAACTGGGGGCTATTGGTCACAGTTTCACACATCCTATATTTACCACACTTTGATCTACAAGTGGCTAATAGAGTACATCAGGTAACTATTGTTGAGTTTCAAAATAGATCAGATGATGAAATAATAGACTCACATGATTATGAATGGGATGTCCTATCTGATGCTACCATGGACATTGAAGTAGATGTGATTCATAAGGTGGCTCTAATATTTCAAAGAGGAGAGAGTTCTAACACTTCCCCTAAAACTATTATTGTTCCAGAATTAGATGAGATACCATTGCCTAGAATTCTTGATGAAGAAACTGGTGTTTTACTAGGTCTAGAGGACATTATGAGACTACAAGAAACGAGTTCCATTTTACTGAGAGAAGAAGAAGAAATCTCAACTGATGAGTCGCTAGAGTTAGGTCCACATATTACTAACAATGACCCTATTAATGATGGTTTAACTCTTAATGATCTAAACGCTATAGAAGTAGACCTAACAGAACATGTCTTATCAGTTAATAGTTTTGATGCTGATGCAATGTTGTCCTTACCAAACCCTAATTTATTATCCTTGATAAACCCTAACTTAATTGATTGGATGAATTCAGATCCTAATCCTGTCATGAAGTTCCCTAATGGCTACACTTTGGCTTGCTACCTAAATGCTTGTGAATGTTATCCTTCTTCCACCAATGCAAAGAGTGTGAACATGTCACAAGAGGATATAAAGTTTCTCAGTCACAAATTGAAAAATAAAAAGAAGAAAAGAACTGATGGTGAAAACCATATTGTGGCAGTGTTAGATTCTAAAATAGTAAAAATAAAAGACGTATTTGATGGTGAAAACTTCCTAGAGGCGCCAAAATATGAGATTCTTGATATCCTCCCTAAGCACTTTCAAGAAAGATCTTCAATTTTGATAGAACCAACACATCCAGTTAACTTGGGCACAGTTGAAATTCCTCATATTGTTCACCTAGCATAATCTTTGTCAAATGAGGAGAAGATACAATTCATAGTGTTCCTGAAAGATAAAAAGATCAAATTTGCATGGTCTTACACATATATGCCTAGACTTGATCCTGAGTTAATAATGTATCATTTGTCTATAGCTCCTGGGATCAAACCCATGAAACAAAAACTAAGAAAGATGCATCCTCATGTTGTATTACTGGTGAAATCAGAGTTAGAAAAATTACTGAAAGTTGGATTCATAAGAGTCATCACTTATGCAGGATGTATTTCTAATCTGGTACCAGTATCTAAAACAAATAAATCTATCAAGATTTGTACATAATTTAGAGACTTAAACAAAGCATTTCCTAAAGATGATTTTCCACTACCAAATATCGATATGATTATAGATCTAACAACAGGCTATCAAATGTACTCATTAATGGATGGTTTCTCAGGCTATAACCAGATTAAAATTGCTCTTAAGGATCAAGAGAAGACCACATTTACATGTGCATGGGGAAATTTTTGCTAGAATGTTATGTCATTTGGGTTAAAGAATGCAGGTGCTACATACAAAAGAGCTATGACTACTATATTCCACAATATGATGCATAAAAACATGGAGGATTGCGTGGATGATACCTTAGCTAAATCAAAAAAAGGGCTACTCATATTGAAGACTTGCGGAAGATATTCGCATGGATCAATTTCAACTCAGAATCAATCCAAAGAAATGTGCCTTTGGGGTTCAATCAAGAAAGTTGCTAGGGTTTATTGTATCAGTAAAAGAAATTGTGGTAGACCCTGAAAAAGTTAAAGCTATACTATAAATGACTCCTCCACGCAACATTAGTCAAATGAGGACATTACAAGGAAGACTCCAGTCAATTAGGAGATTTATGTCACAACTTGCAGACAAAGCACAACCCTTTACTAAATTTCTACATAAAGGTGTCACCTTCAAATGGGATGAAGATTGTGAAAATAACTTCAAAGAATTAAAAGAGTACTTGGCTACTCCTCCTATTCTCATGGCACCCATTCATGGAAAGCCATTACTCCTATATATTTCAGCTACAGCTACATCACTAGGAGCATTGCTAGCACATAATGATGAAACTAAAAAGGAAAGAGCAATCTACTATATCAGCAAAACACTAGTTTCTTATGAACTCAATTACAACATAATTGAAAAATCTTGCTTAGCAGTTATCTTTGCATCACAGAAATTGAGACATTATATGCTATCACATATAGTAAAGCTCATTGCAAAGATAGATCCTTTGAAATACCTCTTAAGTAAGACAACATTAACAGGATGACTCGCAAAGTGGGTCTTGATTATGAGAGGATTTGACATTGAGTATGTATATAGAAGAGCTATTAAAGGACAAGTCCTCACTGATCAATTAGTTGATTCACCACTCCAAGATGATGAACCTTTGAGAATTGAGTTCCCTGATGAAACAATTATGCATCTAACTAAGTATCCATGGAAGATGTACTTTGATTAGTTTCTTTTAATCCATAAAGGCAAAAGGTTTTAAATCTTGAAAAGTACTTTGAATGTGCGTGTGTGCAAAAAGTGAGTAGAGTGTATGCCCCCACGTTAAATTCATTGCTAACACTTTAATAGGAGCAATGGTTTTAACGGAAACATCAGCAACTCTACGGATTACGTTTCCACTGCGAGATGCCCCCAAAGGAAGACAAATCAAGGGAAATAAAACATAAACATACATAAGAACACAAAAGGGATCTACCTAATGTGGGGTTAGTATGATCATAAGATAACATGTACATAGAAAATATAATATTATTTCAAATGAATTGGCATCATTCCCCAAAGAAAGTAGAACTACAACCACAAAGGAGGAAAGAAACTTAAGAATTACGAAGAGGAATCTTTTCAGACCACAACCTAGAGACCAAAAACAATTAGTGCTACCATGTCGCAGATCCAAGCAGATTATACAAGGAACATAGTTACAAACAATAGCACATGTACAACATAGCATGAAACAACATATAGAAGAATGTAGATACATATAGAGGAATTTGAACAACAGTTTTGATTCTTTT
>MU227953.1:442590-455360 GCA_018584345.1 Thuja plicata | reverse complement strand
AGGAAGGGCTAATGCACAAATGAATCAACTATTTAGAAAGGAGAATAACAAAGGGGATACCTTAAATTCTGTTAATTATAAGTATGGAAATGATATATGACAGTAATTGAAGAAATAGAAGAAATGCTCTAACCTTCAAATATTGCAGATCAAAGAATGCTATTTTCTGAGGTCTGTAGACTATTTCTAGAAAAACTAACAGTTGATCCTGAACTACAACGCAAAGACGAACAAAACCCAGAAATCATTTTCTATTTTGATGTCCTCTTATGAAAAAGGTCGACCTTGACCCACAAATGTCAACCCTAACCCAATAATGTCGACCCTGACCTGCACAGATCTGAAAGTGACTCTGTTCACGCCGTCTGAAAGAAAGCCAAAAAGGGTATCCAGATCTAGGTTCAAATTTATTGTTCTGCACCTATACCTGCAAGAAAAAGGAGATTTTTTATTATGGGGGAGGGGTTTGCCTTTGTCAAACCTTAGTTTTGGAATTAACCTCAAATATATAATTGAAATTACAGAATTAAACAAAGCAAATGCATAAATTCACCTTGCTTGTAAAATTCCTTGTGGCAGATTCAAATCCTTGAATCCACAAGTACACCTTAAAATGTGGAGTGTAGAAAGGTAGGATGTCTTCAATCTCTTGCTAATATATCTCCAACACCAAGTCTTGAATGGGTTCTTGACATTGGGATAGGCTTGGAAGGTGGATGGAGAGATCACCAAAAGGGCACTATGTAGCTTGAATCCTTCAATGGCCTCCAATGGACCTCCTTCGTGAAAATGGATGCTTCAATGGATGAATTCTTGCTTGAAATCTTGCTTGATTGCTTGCTTGATGATGTTTCTCAATTGCTCAAGGATGCATAGGCTTCAATAAAGAACTTAGTATCACTTCTTGATGCTTAGAAGACTTGGACAAAATGAGAGAAAGATTCCCTTTTATATGGAATTAGGGCACAATCTTTTAAGGGGGCCTACATAGGAGGATTAAATTCCCATTAAATCCTTTACCCCTAGGAGAGGACCTATATTAAATATAATTTAGGAATCAACGCTTTGGAACCCGAAACAGCCGACCCAGAAGCGGGAAATACTTTTTGCAAAGGCCGACCTCCAAAATCTCTGAGACCCCAGGATCTGAACCCTGGGTCAAGGTCGAGGTTGACCCTGACCTAGGTCAAGGCCAAGGTCGACATAGACCTAAAAGGTCAACCCTAACCCTGAAGCCCAGAATCACCAATCTACAGTCTAGAATGCAGAAATTAGGCTAAATAGGAGTGGAAAGAGGGACAGAACAGGGGGGAAGCCATGTCAAAATCCAGAACCCATTCAAGGCACTTTCCATGACCCCAAACCACTTACTCAGAAGGCTAAACATGTCTATAATGGAAGTGCTTCCATTTTCTGACTATACAGTCGGTAATCATATACACCGAGTGACAGTAAACCCCAACAAACAGTGAACCCCGAGCACAAAAGTTCACAATGTTACCCGATGGATAGTGTTACTCGAGAAAGTGATACCCGAGAAAGCATTACCGAGCTAACTATAGTTGTCACCGAATAGAACTGAATTTGGTGCCTGAGCTATCTGCAGTAGTCACCGACCACAACTAAAGTGTTGACCGGTGAGAACTAAAGTTAGGAAATGACAAAACAACTTAGTTAGAAGGAGTATATTTAGAGTTAACAGATTGTTTACTTTATTTTCATCAATCAGTTAAAAGCTAAAGATAAGAAGGAGATTTAAAGCATGTTTTATTCTAAAAAACAAGGAGAGATTTATAGAATAAAACTAAAGCAAGCATGGCAATATTTACGGATCAAGAAGTGATCAATGAAGAAAACAAGAAGGACAGAAGATCGGTGAAATCATGTCTATATAAAGAGATGAGAAATTCATTATGAAGAGAGGAATGCTAAAGAGAATTCTGGTGAAGATAAGAAGTCTTCATGCATATCTGATCATACAAGCTGAAGAATAGAGCTAAGAATTCTACAGACACCGAGCAACAGAGAAGCAACAATATTTACTGAGAAAAAAGAAGTGGAGCAAAGGAATTAAAGAGAACATTGATCAGAGAGGTATTATGAACTTACAATAGATCTGAAAATCTACAATTCAAAGTTGTATTAATGAACATATCATTTATTGATTCAGTTTAACCATTGATTCAGAAAATTTATTAACAGAGTGGGATTTTATCATCCTTTATATATTGAGATAGATCCCAAAGAGTGTCAAAAGGTTTTCATGTTGACAACATAGTGAATGCTAGGTCAAGTGATAAACTGTTAGTTTTAAATCCTCTAACAATGTTGCACATAACAGTGTATTTGTAACCTTTAACAGGGTTGGCTCTTCACCGAGCTCACTTCAGAAGAGTGAAAAAATTGGGTTACCGGTCCCAAGTGGTTTTTCCCCTAACAGGGTTTCCACGTTAAAAATCCATGTGTCAAATGTGTATATAGTTCACTGCTTTGATGTTTTTCTTTATACATTACTAAAACATGATTGATCAGTAAACACTAAGTTATTTACTGTATTTCGGTAAAGGTTAAGAAAAGGTAAACTATTATTCGGTAAAGCTTAAGGAAAGAATAAATAGTATATTCGTCGAGCAGTATGTATATGTTAGATTCACACAAGGCATACATCTTGTAGGACTGAAGATAACTAGAGGTTTTATATTTGTGGTATAAAGTTTTGGATTGAATTATTGGATTAATTTTTGAGGCCACTGATTCACCCCTCACTCCTTCTCAATTATTCTAACAATTATCATAAGAATCTTGCCCATAACTATTAATCTTACCCAACCCGTAACACACAAAAAGAATGTCTACTAATGTAACCTTATCTAAACCAATAAGAATACATGTGTATGTGTCTAAGAGATAGAGAGAAAAAATGTTTGTACTTGCAAAATTGTTTTTGTATTTTGTATATTATATTTGTATTTTGTGCTTTTGTATTGTTAAGTAAAATGAGTAATTGAAACTCAAACACCAATATGTTGCATGTCTTCCATTCTTTGGGTAATGTCCTCATCCTACTATAGGACAAGATGTGTGTGTTGCAAAGGTTATGATCAATATAAGTGCCCTTGTTAACAAAGTTTCATGGTATTAATCTCAAAAGTAGAGAAGAATAGTTTTCTGGACATTGGTGTGCCTTTATATGTCAAAATACCCATAGGTCAAAGATTCTAGAGATGAATTACATATCACTTCCATGATGTACAAATGAAATCCTCATATTCATTAATGTTTGTTCTACCACTAAGTCATTGACCCAATATTTAATTATCTACTAAATATATAAACTGACTTACATAGCCAATAGTTTTCCATTTGCAAAACTTCTGGTAACACTTTTTAATGGTTATAAGGGTTTTCTTCATATTGAAGTGGGAGAAGATACTTATGATTTGAACAAGGTGCTTTTAATAGCACAGTGTTTGGAACCATGTTGTGCATCAGCATGTAGTTCTTTGCTTCATTTTCCATCATGCCAGACAACCCAAAAGATACTTCCCAATTCTTGCACATCCCTATGCATCATGTATCATAATAGTTTATGATTCCCCCTTACTAGCTTTATTGCATGATGAAGGATTACATTGAATTTTAGTTTATTAGAAGCAAAATGTACAAGTGGGAAACAATTTTATAGGCTCCATTCTGCCAAATTACAAGAACATATGTATGGGGTGTACCCCCCTGTGATCCACGGTTAACAGTCTCTCCCCATGTTGGATACTCCCAAATTAATGCAGATGAGGAGCATTATTATTACAACCTATCATAGAAATGTAGATGTGGAAACATAACTTTTCATCCTTGACCATCGTTTGTTTCTTTAATGCTTAGCATTTAAGCTAGAGAATAATGAGCTTCTTCGGTGAATTTAAGAAAAGCTCCCAAAACCCTAAGAAACTAATTGATTAAAAGTAGGAGCTTATAATAGGCGAGCTTCCCAATTCTTCAACTAATTCTTTTGCTAGTGTAGTAAGCGTTAGTTTATCAATGGCAGTGAGCTCACTGCTGAAGTTGTGGTTAAAGTTTGTTGTAACAATGAAGCATCTAAGATGGCTAGATGAGGGTCAGGAAAACTTGGTTTATAAAGTTACTGGTGAGACCTTGAAAACTAAATTTTAAATTGCAATTAGCAACTCCAAAACTTAAAGGCAATGCCAAGGTTCATGGTGTACAACTTTGCCTATGTTTTACACCACACACAAAGTGCATAGTCATAACTCAATGCAAAACCTTGTGCAATGCCTTAGAACATATTCCAATGTTTCAGTTCTTACAAGCACTAACTAGGAGAACTTGTCAACATAGTGAGTGACAATAAACCAAACCATTAGGAGATGAAGATTCACATGGAAACATAACTATTTTAACTTCCATGACAATTTCTTTGTTTCCACAAAAAATGCAATCTATAAGTATATATATTTAACATAATCAGATAGAGGATATATAGGACAAAATACACAACTACATCTCCCTTGAGAGAATGCTATGTATAAAACACATAAATTAATATAACTTTATGTTCTAGTTCTAGTATTCTTCTTTGTCTAAACCTTTGTCTCCATTTTTCTGGCACACATATGAATCATCATTTGTCTCCATTTGACCATCAAAAAAATTTACTAGTATGGATTTTATCATGTCTTACAATGAGCTGAAACTAATATGATAGAGTTATTATTCTGGTTAGTGTCGAAAGCCTAGACAGATAATTGCGGTTTTTTTTTATGACAAAATATGCCAAATGTACCAGCTATTTTGTTATGTCCATACTTTCAAGCTCTATAAGGCCTTCTGCTAATAAGGATGTTGATTGGAAGGTTGTTTCTATATTTTGCCAATGGCCCTAGCAAAAATGTGTGAAAGCCTTCTCTGTTGTGACTTCCAACCATTTCTCTTCTCTAATGTCATCTTTGTTGGAATAATGGAATGGTGTGTACTGAGAGGGGAGGGGTGAATCAGTACCCTTAAAACCTTTTATTAATTAATCATTAGTACTCTATTCTTGCATTACCTACCATTGATGCTTTTCTATCTTATGCATGTAATATCAAAACATAAACTTAATTGCATGTAAACATTCTTAGAAACATTCATGAAATGTAAGTACACATGACACAAGAATTGGTAATGCAGAAAACCCTTGTTAGAAGGTAAAAACTACGGTGGGGATGAAAACCACAAAGCTTCACTATCTGCAGAATGGAAGGTGTCGGTTAAGGCTACAAGTGTGATCACTTCTGATGATCTTACCCTGTTAGGAGTAACATTTTAGACTGGTTAGGTCTACTTGGTTAAGAGATTTAGCAACATTGTTTAGTGTGCACTTGGTTAAGAGATTTACATAAGGATTGTTAAATCCACCTTCTTAAAGGATTTCTTCTATTTTCTACAATTATTAGAGAGTAGTCAAAAATACTTGTTGACCTTATGATATGCAATCCTGAATTACTAAATACAGATCCTTTAAGTACACAATATATATGTATCGCCTATAGTGATTGATTAATACTTATGTTCTACTCGGTAGCCTTGAATCTTGTTCTCCATAACTGATTTCATCTTTTGTTGTCCTTCTGCATAAAACTCTCTATCTTATCCATAGATGTCTGTTGTGGCTACAATCATCATGTTCTGATTGATTACTACATCTATTTATACAATGAATTGACCTAAATAGGTTTCATGCTTTATAATGAAAACTCTATGATCAAAGCTTTACAACTTGACCTTGATCTCCTAGTTTGCATGTTTTCAATCAATTAGACTGATTAAAACAATTACATGTGCTTTACTTGTCCCTCAAGAAATGGTTTTAAAGATAAGCTTAAACCTAAATATAAAACTAAGTGTTTTATCTGACATGTAACTTAGATCCACATTTCTCAGAATTAAAATTGTCTCTCAGTAGACTGGTGCTCGGGTTGCTCTGTAGTCTTTCCTCGGTGATGTCTTTATATACAATCTTCTTCTTGGGTTTCTCTGTATACTGGGTGTCAGTTTACTCTATGAACTTCTCTCGATGTTCACTATAAACTATCTGTTAGTGAAAACTGGTTTCGGTGTTCACTTGCACTTTAACATTTTTGGTGACCTTTGTGAACTATTGTGTTGGGTTGCACTATAAACCTATCTTTCGGTGATCATGTTATCGACGGTTCAAAAACTATTTTCCTTTTATACTAATGATAAAATATTATCCTTTGGGATTATCAATCTCCCCCTTGGCATTAGTATAAAAAACTGATATGTGCAAAACTGAAATGTTTAGTATGTACACCAAAATGTTTACCTTGTCAATATGAACCCCCCTATGTGCATGCCTCGGTGTAGTGTATTTACATGATACATTTTCCTTTAAACACATATATCCCCTTTTTTATTATTTCCCCCTTTCACCTTATCATTTCCCCTTTTCAATCATTTCCCCCTTTTTTTGAAAATAATGACAAAGGTGTAATACTTATAATTTGTCAAAAATGTAAGAATTGGATTTCTTAATGTCTTCCATCATCTTCTCCCATTTATCTTTGAGGTGTTCCATGGCCATGTGCTCTAATGTTATCCTTGTGTGCATGTCATAGACACTGTCACTGACTGACATCTCTGGGGTGGCAATTAGTGTTATTGTCGAAGTCATGTGTTGTTGCAGTAATGTGAGATTTGGTAGTAGTGGAGCTTAGAGCTCGATTACCTCATCTCAGATTTTGGATTCTGCCTCTTGAATCTCTAGTCTCAACCATTTATATTTTACAAGCTTCTCATAATGCAACTTGAATGCGTTGCCATTGGTTGTGAGACCTTGTGCACTTGCCTTAAGATCTTCATCAATTTTGGCCAACTTGTCACTATGCTCGGTAGTGAAATTTTCTAATGTGCACAAATTTTGAATTATGTTTACTACTTTTGATATTATTGGTTCTATAGTAGTAACTAATTCAAAAAGTTTTACCTTTTGTTTTGCCACTTCCTGGCTGATTTTCTTAGTAAGCTTGTATTGACACTTCTGCTCAACATGTTCCTTTATTTCCTTGTCTGCATCTACATTCTGCGATGTGATGGCTTCGGTAAGAGCTACAAATTGATCAATTATAGGTGCACTTTAATCAATTTTGGTGTCAGGTACAATCTGCAATAGTATATCTTTGGTTGTCTCTGGGACTTAGGAGTTCTTGTGCTCCTTCCTGAGCTTGTCCTGAATTGTCTTTCTTTTGCAAAGTTCACCATACTTTGTAAGTGACTCTGGATCCAATGTCCTAGGATCACAATATGGTATGTTAATGATTTCATCCAAGGTGACTGGATATGTATTCTTCTTCTTCTTCTCCTTTGAATTTGTGCTAGAAGCAGGGGAATGTAGAACTATGGCTAGTTCATGCTCTTTTTCTTGCTTTGGTGATTGTATGGGAGGTGTGGTGCCTGTTGTTTGTTGCTCGGTATTGACCTTTTGGTTGGTAGTGGACATCTCCACATCAACCTTGTCTGTGTTTGCAGCCTTTTCCCCCTTGGTGTTCTTGTCAGTGGCATCACCTATTTTCTCCTCTCCGCTTGCATCTTTATTTTCCTCGTGTATCTTGTTGCTTCCCTTGTTTAGCACCTGTGTCCATCGGTGTGGTTGCATCAGGTTCAGGTGTCTTCTCCTTTGCCTCTAATATGATATTGATGGCTTGTATCAATAATGGTATGTCTCCTGGTATATTTACATGTGCACCATCTGTGGCATCTATTTCCTTTTCCTTTTCTTGCTCAGTGGCAGCAGTTATATCTTCATCTTTCTTTTGGTTCATCGTTAGAATCAATAAGTGTTATATCTTTGATGATGACCTTTGTTGAATCTGCTAATGATTGAAGTATCTGAGGTACATAATCCATGGCCTTTCTTATCTATGTTGTCAACTCAATTGGATTGATGTCCTTGGTATCATGTATGAAGATGTGTTCAAGGCTTGGTGTGGCCTCTTTATCTTCATTGTGAGGGGTCTCAGTAAGAGCTAATACCTTCTCAGGACTTTAATCCTCCTTAAGTGGATTGAATATTTGATTCCATGTTTCATCACTTTCTTTATCAAGATCTATTAATTTTCCCTCCACTACCTTGTATGCTCTCATCTTAGCTGAAAATTTTCTTGCATTCTTCTTCATCATTTCATCAACCTCCTCATCTTTTGATTCGGTGGCATAATTGTAACCAGGGATCTTTCCCTTATCTGCTTCTCGGTATGTAGTGCATAAGTCCACCTTGCTGAGATTCTATCATTAAGCTCTTGTGGCATCATTTTATTAAATTGTACAGGTACATATTTGAATACAATCATTTCCATAATGATGGATTCTTCAATATTTTTCTAATCCTCGGGATATAAGGTTAGTCATTGCCTTGTCTTAGCATTTGATATGCTACCTGTCTTGACGATTGATGCAGCAATCTCATCGATTATCGTAGGAACTTTGTGCTTTTCAGGTTGGAGTGCTTGTTCACTCTCATCCTATACAGTGTCATCCTTGTCCTCTTTACCTCTAATGTAATTTCTTCTTTGCCTCAATGCCTATTTCTTGGTTTGAGGCTTTCTCTTGTAAGTTCTCACTGTTCCTTTCTTGATCGATGGTGAATCTACATCTTTTGAAGTCTGACTCCTAGTTCTTAATGCAGCAGTAGTCCTTGGTTTCTTTGTTGGTGGTGCATCAAACTCAGTTGACTCAAAGTCACTCACTTGTCCACCTTCACTAACGGGTGATTGTCCCTTGGTGACATCTTATTGTTTTGTTCCTTCATCATTAACTGACAGTTTCTTTTCAAGTGTTTTTATGATTTTGTTCTTGTTTCAGTCTATCTTCTTAACAACTAAGCCTATTTTGATTATGGCCTTAGCTTCTTCATAAGTTCCAAATCTTGGTAATGATTTTTCCAATGGCTCATTCAATAATGCTTCAATAGCATCTGTGGCCTGATCAATGTTGATCTCATAATCTAGACATGGTAACCATGTTGTCCTCGGTATAGCTAGTTTTATCAATGTGGTGTCAGTATCCACTATGAAACATATATCATCCTTAAATTTTTCAACCAATTGTTCATGTATCCTCATTCTTTTTTGCATTATTTCTTTGAAGGTAGTTAAGTATGCATCCATGACTGATGTAAAATTATCCCCTAGTGACTTAATAAATTCACTAATTTGAATTTTTACTGGCCGAGTAGTGTCCCAATTGACATTATCAATAGATGGGAAGAAGTTCTGGAAATAGAAAAATGTACACATGAGGAGTGATCTGAACTTACATGAATTATTCATTGTCCTAATTATCCTCATATTCTCCTCCAATTGCTTCAGTAGAAGCTTAGATAGGTCCAGTTGTAATCCCTTCTTCACAATCTTATGGGTAGTGTCAACTGCTCTGCATGCTATGTTGTTTAACCATCTGGCTTGGAATACCTTGTATCCCAGTACACATGTATCAAACTTTAGTTCTAGATCGGTGATGGAGTTTACCTTTAAACCTTTGCCATCCCATATTGCACCTGTTAATTTCTCAATGTCAGGGCAAGAAGGATGTTTGAGTGCTTTGACCTTGTCAGTTACTAGTTAACTGATTACTACATGTATTACATCCTTGGTGATTGGTTTCGGTTCATTTAACCACATTTTCCTATCATGTACTAAGCTGAGTACTATCCGAGTCTACTCGATTTTGAATTTCTTTGGGAACATTATGGAATTTTTTAACCCATTTACCTCAATGCATTTATGTTCATCCTTAATGTTTCCATCTTTGCAAAGCTTCTTGTAAGCTTCTTCAACTTTAGGATCTTTGATTTTTGCAACTTTGTAGTGGATATAGGCTCAAACATCCTCAACTAGCAAAACCCTAGGTGGTATGCTTGAGAATGCTCCAACCTCGTCAGGTTGTGAAGCAACCTCTGGACAAAATTTATACTTAGGTTCTTCACATGTAGAGTTCTTGATCAGATTAACCTTCTTATCCTTCACATTCTTGATTTTGGAAACTTGTGAAGTGGTTTCCATATTTCTTGAATTTAGGGCTTTCTACGTAAATGATCTATTTTCTCAGTGAGTCTTAGTTACTCACTTGATCTATTGTAGATGTTGGGAGTCTGTCGGAGTAGCCATGAATATGCTTATGAATCTTTCTGCAATCTGGCCGTTGCTCTTCACTCTGCTCTTTTCTCTTAAACGCTTTTTGAAAGAATGAGATTTATGTCACCCTTTTATAAATGATGCCCTAAGTGGTGCAATAAATACTTTACCTACTTCTTGGTGGTCAAAGACGGATTTTTTTGGTGAACATACCAACTTCATCCTCGATGAGTATACACTGCTCGAGGTAAGTGTAAACTCAATTGACCTTTCACATGTTCACCAACGGTGCTCGGTATATAGCAAAGACTTCATTGGCTTTTTACATGATTACCAATGATGACCAGTTTATATAAACAACTTGGATTTTATATGTACACCGAAAATTCTTGGTGTGTATTGACCAACGAGATTGGATTTGCAAATTCATAACAAGTAATACCATAGTGCATCTTCATTTATGCTAATTTGGTATATTATCAATGTATATTGGAACTGATGTAAAATATAGATTTGTATAGTGCAGTTCCATACTTACTTGTTCTACTTAGGTGGGGGTGGTGATATCACCAGATCCATTAGATGAGGTGTCACCAACTATGGTGCTCGGTCCAGTATCATCTTTTCTTGTAGCTTTCCTCCACATTTTATTTCTCATTCTCCTGATATCTTCATTAGTGTTCCCATTAGTAAAAGTGCTTGACTCTGTCACTCGGTCTCTGCTGTCCTTGCTCAGATGACCAACCTTATGACAGTGTAAGCATGCCATTCCAGAATTAGTCTAATTCCTAGACTTTCTTGTCCATTTCCTCATGCAGTTTGCATATAAGTGTCCATATATACCACATGCTATGAAATTTTTCCATGTGTTGTAATCCCAAACATATGAGTTACCGACTCTTCTCAGTTGATAAGCATTTTCTTGTTCTTTTGGTTTCCATGCTTGCTTTTTCTTTTTTCTGCATTCAAGAGATGTGTGCCCATGCATTTTGCAAGTAGAACAATATTTTTAAATGTAGGATTCCTTCTTTGGTTGTTTCTCCTTAGATCTGCATTCATGTGCTTTGTGTCCATGCTTGTTACAATTATAATATTTACCTATGAATTTAGATGTATTTTTAGGAATACCTTTATCTTTGCTCCTGCAAACATTTGATGTGTGGCCTTGTTTTCCACAGTGATTGCATGACTACTTCCTTGGTCTTGGATTTTTGTAGACATCTTTTTGATTAGCTTTGTTTGATGATTTGTTGACAGACTTTCAGTCACCCATTTTTTTGCAATATTGGAGTCATATGGTCATGTCATGTTGGTCTGGTCAGTCTGATGTCTAGGTCTAAGTCTTTCCTAAGACAGGAAGTCTTTTCCAGGTCCCCCTTCCCTTGCCATCTTGTTTTAGTTGGGTGGGTTGTTATCAGAGTTTCATTGCTTTGGGTAGGTTGTAGATCCTAACCCGGCAAAGATTTGTGCTCCAATCGATGTTCTTTCTCAGGCAGAGACTGAAGACTGGTATGGATCGATTCTACAGGTCTCAACGATCCTAATGCAACAAAAACGGTGAGAAATTTGGTTAAGAAATGAGCGAGAACGAGCTCGGTGGGATTTCAGAAATCATCTTCTCTGTGGCGAAATTCTACCTAAGAAGGTAATTTTTTCGCAAAGAAGAATTTTACACTGTGTGGGTTTCGCACCTCTTGGGTGATTTTCTGCAAAGAAGAACTTAGCACTTTGCGGGTTTTGTACCTCTCTGGTGATTTTTCGCAAGCTTATTTATAATAAGGTGGGCCCGATAGAGATCAAATAAAGCATGTGCTTTAAGTTAAGTAGCCCACGCACTTAAAAATGACGTGCAGAAAGACAGGTAGTGGCTTCTCCATATTGCGGGTTTCGCACCCCTTCATACATTTTCTGCAATGGAGAAGCACTTTTCTCATTTTCCGCAATGGAGAAGCACTTTTCTCATTTTCCACAATGGAGCACTTTTCTCATTTTCCACAATGGAGAAGCACTTTTCCCATTTTCCGCCAAAGAGAAGCCAAGTTGCAAATTTCCGCCAGGAGAAGCTCTTTTCCCATTTTCCACAATGGAGAAGCTCTTTTCTCATTTTCCACGAGGAGCTCTTTTTCCATTTTCCGCAATGGAGAAGCACTTTTCCCATTTTCCGCCAAAGAGAAGCTGATTTGGTATTTTCCGCCGGCTGATATGGGGCGTTTTGAAATCATTCAAAGAGTAAATGATGTTTTGACTCCGTGGCCCAATGGATTCAGCTCGATAATGCTGGTTGGAGATGAAGAGTTTCAGATTCTATAGTGACTATTCGAGTTCTCAGATTGAAAAGTCTTTTTCTTTGCATTCTGTCTCTTTGTATTCGAAGAAGAGGGAAGGTCATTGGCTCTTAGAAGCCTGATTGTATGTAAACTCTATAAATACTATGAAGGAAATCAATGTAAGGGTCAGAAAACTAGTTATTGAAGCAGAAGTAATTCCATTTACAGAAGCCTTATCCCTTGTTTGTTGTTCCATTTTAGTTCATATCTGCATGTGAATAGACAGGACAATTATATATGAAGCTGCAATTATCTGCTGGATTCCATTTCATGTATGTGATTGTAGTGAAAGTAA
>MU227953.1:428906-441842 GCA_018584345.1 Thuja plicata | reverse complement strand
GGTCTACTCGGTTAAGAGATTTAGCAAAACTATTTAGTGTGCACTTGGTTAAGAGATTTACATAAGGATTGTTAAATCCACCTTCTTAAAGGATTTCTTCTATTTGCTACAATTGTTAGAGAGTAGTCAAAAATACTTGTTGACCTTATGATATGCAATCCTGTAATCATTAGTTTCCTTATTAATTAAATCATGTTGATTTAATTAGTTAAGTTATTACTCTTTAGTGCTTAAGCTTTCTCTTAGGTGAATTAATAATTAATTCTTTTATTAATTATTGATGTGCAACCTATCTTTTTTAGGCTTTAGGGTTTTGTTCACCTTTATAGGTTGAACCTTGTAATTCTTTTTTCATTAACTTAGATTATAATTTAGCTCTCACATTTTGAGTAACTTCTGAGTTCTTCTTTTTCCCTCTTTCTGCTTCTCTCCTGTAACAGGTTATTTGCATGCAGGTATTCTTGGCATTCTGTGGATTTGTATTTCTCAAATCCTACACTTATATAGATGGGGTCTTGATGGTACACTTCTTAGGTGCTTAGAACATGAAGATTCAAATCATGCATTGAAAGAAGTCCATGAAGGTGTATGTGGATCACACTTAAATGGCTTTTCAATAGCTAAGAAACTGCTAAGAGTAGGCTATTACTGGACCACAATGGAAAAAGATGCTATTCAATTTTCAAAGACATGTCATAAATGCCAAACACGTGAAATTCTCATCCATGCTCCTGCTAGAGAACTCGTACCATTCATAACACATTGGCCATTTCAGCAATGGGCCTTTGATTTGGTTAGACAAATATATCCTAATTCTTCAAGTGGACACAAGTACATCATTACGGCCAGTGAGTATTTCACTAAGTGGGTCAAAGTTGTGTCGTTGATCAAAGCCACTGGAAAATAGGTGGCTATGTTTATCTTGAACTACATTATTTGTAGATATGGGATACCCTCTTCAATTGTAATAGACAATGGGGGCCAATTTAAAAACCAAGACATCAAAGACCTTTGCACACAGTTCACAGTACTCAACATTGTTCGTCAATCTATTATCTTCAAGGTAATGGACAGGCTAAGGCATCTAATTAAGAACATTCTCAAAATCCTATATAGAACTATGAGTAAGTCTGGTAGAGACTGGCATTTGCAATTAAATCTGGCACTTTGGGCCTACTAAACAAGCATCAAAACACCAACTGGAGCCACACCATTTTCCCTAGTCTATGGCATTGAGGCATTATTACCTATTGAGGTTGAAATCCCATCTTGGAGAATATCTTTACAAGGTCTTGTTACTGACGAACAATACCGCATTAATCGGGTAAATTCTTTAGACTTACTTGATGAACACAAGCAATAAGCGTTTGATCATCTAAAAGTATACCAAAAATGCATGTCAAAATGGTACAATAAAAAGGTCAAACCATGACACTTTCAAGTGGGGGATCTCATTCTGAAAGAGAATCCTAAGAACCATCCTAACAAAGAACAGAAAGGAAAGTTTGAACCAAATTGGTTGGGACCTTATGTCGTTACTACAAATTTTGGGACTGGAGCTTATCAGCTAGCTACACCTGAGGGAGATGTTCATCTTGATCCCATTAATACTCTACATTTGAAGTGGTTCTACGCTTGATGTCTGGCTCGCAGAGCTTATGAAGTGAAAATCTCATAAAATACCAAAAACATCATAAAATTGACCCTAAAGAAATCCAAAAATAGTAGAAAAAGTCTTGAACAAAGGTGTCCTTGGTGAAAACCTGGCAAACAGGCACCTTGATACTACAAAAAAATTAAAAAAGCAAAAATAGAAAAAAAATAGAAAAAGAGAAAAAGTGCCTTGATGAAAAAATGGCAAACAGGCATCTTGGTAGCAAAAATAAAAAGCTTTGCCGAGTGGTGAAAAGCCTGGCAAGCAGACATCACTCCAAATTTGTGCTCTCTCTATCAATACACTGACAATACTAAACCTTCATACTTGCACCTGTGCTATTTGGTGACTCTGATTCCTTACAAATATCCTATCCTTGCTTGGGATTTGTCTGCATTTACGTCTTAGTAAGTCATTTTGCACTGGGGGCATCTTTGCTAACATAGTCATTTCACGTCTGCTAGGTTGTCCTAAGCATCTTTTCTAGGATGGTTCACCTCTCCAAATGGTACCAGACATCAAACTAGTATTTCTCAACACTTGAAATCCAGGAACTTAAACTGAACTAGTGTTTCTCAACACTTTAATCAAACAGTGTTTCTAAACACTGCATTGGATTGCAATTGCTGACACAGTTAATCTCAAACATACTCAGACATGAAAACATATTGTTTATATTCCAACTTTTGATTGATGAATCTCTACTACACTTGAAAAATTAATCAACGGTATTTATCAATTCTACTTAAAAACATAGTTTGATCTTGGTTTGGTTATGATTCTTTTATGTTCCCATGATGTTTCATACTAGGGTCATCTAAGCGATTATAAATTTTCTTTGATTGATTCTCAATTGGTGATTGTTATGTCTTTCGAGTTACACCATGATGTCTATTCAAAGACAGACTCACAAGGACAAGGGGCATAACATTTTCTTAGTTTTCTGTGTATGGTGATTGTTCCAAATGATACTATAAATTTCACCTAACTTGGATGTTTATGGTAAGAGCTGCCAACATGAGTGGATAGCCACATATATCTCAATCCTTGTTATGTGTAAATTACGGTAAGGTTGAAACAATTTCCTCGTCTATTTTCTAAAAATTATATTCTCACTAAAGTGTACGCTACATGATGTACCCAATTATATGAATTTTCAAGGTCATTACGGGTCACATATCTTACATTACACTTAAACAAAACTGATCCTAAACATTAAAAGGAGATAACTAACTTGTCATCTTGTCTTCTATGCCTTGATGCTTACGTTTATTTCTGACATTGCATCCAATACACATAGTATTCATACTTTAATGATACTAGTGGGTATTAGTGACAGTTGTACTAATCAGGTGATGCCCGTTACAATAAACACTCAATGATTATAAAATGCTCCAATGTATACAAATCAGTAATAGTCCTAAGAGTCTACATGTAGATGCATTTAGAGATTTCATGATTCATTTTAAAAAGAACAACATAAAGAGGACTTGAGCTTAAAATAAATTCTTGATTCATTCAAAATCCAAGTTAATTGCATACATCAATATTACTGATATCATGTCGTTACATATCCATGACATACATTCTGCATTCATAAATGAGAAAGAGAAAAATACAAAAACAAAGCATTCAAGCATTGCATTTAATTTTTCCATCCTAAGTGCATCCATACATTTATTTGCATAAAGAAAAATCTCAAAAAAATTCCTTTGCATATTCACTTAGCATCATTTGAAACACATTCATATCAGTAATAAATCAAATGAGCATAAATGATGTCATTATATATCTAATCTTAACTCATTAGGAGACCAAGATAAACATAATCACATGTGCATCAAAAATCTAAAAAGCATGAGAATCCATGAAACATATCAAAGGTCAGGAACAACTATTTCAGATATATCAGATAACAATCAGATAAAAAATGTGGAAATGTCTACAAAAAGAGTATCAGAGTATTAGTATGAATCAGATATACATGCATAAAAGTCATAGTACAAAAGAATGATCTCAGAAAAATCTAGATATACAATATGTAACAAAATATAGTATCAGGACTGACTCTCACCCTCTCCCTAACCTGGCAGAGGAGGAGGTGGAATGAATGGAGTTGGTGGTGGCATGGCCCCCTCAGACTATTGAGCCAAGCATGAAAAGGACAGTGCTCTTTGAACCTCTAGAATTGTAGCATGATATAGAGCATAATAATATGTGGCTCTATGTCCCTGGTGTACCATCATATGAGCCTGTGTGTCTCTCTCTTCCCTGACCCACTCAAGCTATGTATCTATATTTTCTAGAAGAGACTCTAATGTAGTAATCCATGCTATGAGCTCCTCTCGCTCATGCTCACACTGAGATAATGCATCACCATCTTAGCTTGGACCTCTGTCTATATCCTGCCCAGACGGTCTATCCTATGGCCTATCCTGTGGCTTATCTTGCTACTGTTATCTCTACCTCTGCTGATCTCTAGTCAAAAAAGGACCTAGATCCCTCTAAGGAGAAATAAATCTCAGATGAGTCTTCTTGCTACTCCCACCGCCATTGGTGCTCTCTCCACCACCCACCGCACCTCCACCCCTATCATCTACATCATCTTGATCATCTGGACCCTATCCCCTATCAGGAGGAGGGCACCTAGAATCCCTCCCATGTCTCCCCCTGTCTCTGCCTCCATCCCTCCCCATAGCTCCTCTATCTCTCTAAGCTCCTCCTTGACCTCTGACAGGCCGGTCCTCAGCAAGATCATAATCCAATGGATCCTCAATCCGTAGAATAGCCTCATCAGGTGTTGTAAATCGTAGAAATGGATACTGAAGCATCTGATAATGTAGTCCCTCTGAATGTCCAACATCAACCACATCAGGCTGCAAATCCCAAGGTATGGCTACCATCTCTGCAATGGCTCTTTGCATAGTCTCATAACCCAACTATTGTCCCCACTGAGGTGTCTCATCTCAGATCTGAGCATATACGGATGTATCCTGGCACTTGCCCTGCAACCGACCATACTACCTCAATACATGGGTCACTAAGAATCTCTCAATGATGTATCTAGTACATCCGATCAGGTATCTGCTCTAAAAACAATAAGGCATATGGCACTAATCTGATCCCCACTCCTCATAATCCAGGTATAGATGCGACACTACTACAGTCATATCATCGAACAGACGGGGCCAATACTCCACCTTGCCCAGATGGGGCTATTGTATCCATCCTAAGTACATATATATGTATGGCTACTTTGGAAGATGTTGCCTATCCACTATCAGCCATGTAACTGGGATATGCTCCCAGGCCTAGATCTGAAGAACCAAAATACCAATAGTCATGCTCCGTGAATAATGGTACACTATCTCATGTATCTCTATGTACATGTGTGCGAGGATGCAACTACCCCATGCAAATCTGCATCTTGACACAATCATCTCCTTGAGCATGTTGACCAAACCAACCATGAATCCATGCTATCCTCGGTCAGGCATAAGGACACCTATGATCAATCCAATCAGTTATATAGGAAGGCACTCATAGTGATCACACATGTATTCCCATGTCAGATACTGGCATGCAATAGTATGATCACCAAAGAAATGTTGTGCTGTCGCGATGGATGAAGCCGAGGTCGAATCAAAATGCACCTCTCATCCCATCACAGGAACTCTAAGAATCCACCACATGTCCTTCGGTGTAATGGTGATCTCACTAGTAGGTAGATGGAAGGTGTTGTGCTCTGAGTGCCACCTCTTGGCTAGAGAATTCAACAACCATCAATTTACCCTGATATCGGGTAAATCCCTCAGTGACAGTAAACCCACACGGGCGACTAACTCTACCTCATCATCAGTCAAAGCCCTTGACAGAGCAAGGACACGACCAGGATATGGTCCTCGAAATGAAACTACCTCAAAAGGAACTTTTTCAAACATATAGTAATTCAAGAAAAGTTCAAAATCAGTGTTCTATCTAAGCCAGCTAAGCAGAAAACCTATCAGCTAAGTGTTTTCATTGTTAGCAAAAGGAAAATAGTCAAACTAGGCATTTAACTAAGTTAAAAAATAGAAATGACCCTATTTTTATGAGGTGTGATCCTCTTTGCAGGATGCGATCCCCAATTTTTGAGATGCGATGGGGCATCTAAGATATGACCTTTTTTTGCAGGTCGTGACACGGGATGCCGTGTGCAACCCTGTTCCAATAGGGTGCAAAAACTTGAAACACCTATAATTTCTTGTAGCATGTGAAACAAAAATCTAAGACAAGGTGCAATCCTAAATTTACATGAAGCGACATGGGAATTTGGGGAAAAACTAGAAGCGATGTGGGATTTACAGGATGTGACGCCAAAATTTGGAAATGACCCAGAAATAAAATAGCTATAACTTGAGCTAAAACGCATAAAAATGAAAACTAGAAATTTCAGAAGGTAGGTTTTCAAGTACTTGCCGAAAGTGGGTAGTCAGCTGGATGCTGATGTCAATGGCCAAGCTTGAAACAATGCTTCTCCATGGGGACCACCATCTTCTCTATAGACCTCTCTGAATTACTAAAGTGAAAAGTAAAAATGAGTGAGTAAAAAGTGAATTTGGGCCTATATATTTGACTTTTTGAGCTATTTAGGAGCTCCAGAACTCCTCCCAGACAACTGAAACTCATTTTGTTCTCTTTTTGATCAATCAGGAATGAAATTGAACACACCCACATTGTTCTACACAGTGTAGTAAAATTTTTACGACAGTTATTGAAAATGCAGAATTGCTTCATATGTTCCAAAAATGATTCACAAGCTTTACACAATCAATTATCAGGGTTCTATATCATCAAATTGCACATCATTCATCAAAAATCTTGGTCATACATCATTTTATCGAACTCAAACCTCACTTTTTAATGTAATTAACTTGGTAACAATATGTTTTCTCTTAACACACCTCTATTTCTTCACTTCTTCTACTTGATTCTTTCTTGTTCTAACCACTCCATGCAAGTGATACATCATTTCCACAGAGGGATTTTATTATTTTTCCTTTGATTTAATTCCTGAGAGGGCATGATCACACTATCACCAATCATAATCTTGCTTAAAACAACATAAAAAATGACTTTATTATAATAAAAATTAAAGGCATGACAGTTCCTTGACTAAGTTAGGACTGTTGGATTGAAGGCTTTGGTTCTCACAAGCTAGATATCTTATGTCTACTTTTTCTTAGATTCTTATTAAAGCTCCTGGAAAATTTGTACTAACCTTCGTTCGATCAAGATTTGAAGTCGATATTATCAATTTTTGGACGACAACCAAGTTCAAAATTGGTATCTTTAAGATCTTTTCTTATTGACCTTTATTCGATCAAGTTCAAAGTCAATTCTATCAGTTTAGTTCAATCAAGTACGAGACTTATCTCATCAGGTATTTTGTTTGATCAATGAAAAAATTCTCAAACTTTATGAAGTCAACATCAAAAACTTTCTTTGAATCAATGTGTTGCTTGCACATCTATTCAAAGAGGGGCAAATGTAACCACCCTAATTTGGTCTTCTTTGACCATAGACCCTATTTTCCCTAAGTGTGATCATACCCCCAATTATATCAAGACAATTCTTCAATTTATTGGCATAATTCATTTAAATTAAATTTAATCTCCTAAGTGATTTAATCACTAAATTACATTAATTACCTTAGCCAATCAAATCAAATCAATTCAATTCTATCGAGACAAATCAAAAACATGGCTAAGTTAATTAATTAAAAGGAATTAAATAAAATTGTAATTATACATCATCACTTGTAAAAATCCAATCCCCTAGCCTAATTAATTTAATTAATTATCTATAGTCCTGATTAATTATCAAAAGCAATCAAAAGCTTAAATAATTAATTTTCCCTATTATTGAATGAATATATTATTTATATAATTCATTTCATTAATATTCCCTTTAACCCCTAACCTAACTTATCTCAACCACCTTAACCCTGGGTTCTAACTAATCCCAACCTCTTCACCCATGCTAAACCTAATTCTAATCTTAATCCCATCTTAACCGACTTCCTAATGATGTCACATTCCTAATCTTTCGATTAGGAATTCAACTCATTCTAAAAAGTCCACTTTCTCAAGCTTGGACTTACACCCTCACCATGCCTCATTAATGTTATCATATATGCATAATTAATGCTTACACCCTCACCATGCCTCATAAATGTTATCCCTCATTAAGGCTCTTACACATGCATTTAATGGCCTTATCTCTCATCTCACTCCTAATTTCTTCTATAAATAGAATGAGTTTTAAGCTCAATGGGCCCCTAATTTTGGATTGTTGAAAGCATTGTTATGTTTTTCATATTGTTAGAGACCTATATTGCATTATTAGCTTTATCATTATGCATTGTTATAATCTTTATTTTTAGAGCTTAAAATGCATATTTCTTGAGCATGTAGATTAGTTTCATTTGAATCTTTCATTCTAGGTTGTATATGTCACTGATAAATGCATAATCTGAGGGCAATTATTGCATTTTTCACACTCCTAGATAGGAAGCAATAGGTCAATTTTAGTAATTGATATGTTTGATAATCCTTGTTTTTCACTAATATAATGACTTATTGAAGTGTTGTATCGAAGTTGTAGGAACCACAAAATAATACACACACTAAGAGCCAAGGCAGAAATCCTAAGAGGGAGGTTTGATGACCTAAGAATGAAAGAAGGAGAAAATATCACTTAGTATAGCTGCAAAATCAAAGAGCTAGTCAATTCTATCTGAGGAGTTGGAGGTATACTTGAAGAAGAGATAGTGGTAAGTAAAATCCTAAGAACCTTACTGCATGTATATGTTATTAGAGTATTTGTTATACAAGAAATGAGAGTAGTTGCAAACAATACTATTACTCTAGATAGTCTGATTGGTAGATGGATTTCATTTGAGATGAATAACTTTGATAATAGTTTCTTACCATTTATAGAATCTGTATTCAAAATTTCTTTGAAAATAAGTAAGTCAAGTCATAGACACACTATTAGAAATGATAGTGAAAGTGATAATGAGGATAAAGGACTTGATGAGATTGAAGCACTAATGGAAAGAAGGTCACAAAGAGGCAAATGTAGATACAAAGGTAAATTACCACTTGTATTTTTTAATTGTAAAGAGGTTGGACACTTTGCTACAAGATGTCCTAACAGAAGAAAAGATGATAGAAGTAATGACAGATCATATGAATAGAATTTTGACCGAGGTGATAACAGAGATTACCGAAGCAACCGACAATTTGATAGAAGAGATACCTGAGACTAAAAGGACAAAGGAAAGAAAGCTTGTTACCTAGCTGAGAACAGAGTTGATGATACTGACACCGAATTTGATGAAGACATAGAGATGGTATTTGTATCCATGAACGATGATTTAGATGAACAAAAAGAAAGGTATGTAGAGACTGTACTCATATCTAAGGTTAGTAAGAATTATGTCTGGATTATAGATAGTGGTTTTACCCACCACATGACCGATGATAAACAAAATTTTGAAACTTTTGAATACTATAATGGTGGATTAGTAAGAATGGGTAATGACACACCTTGTCCAGTTGAAGGTAAAGGAACCATAATGTTGAATAACCTGATCAAATGTGAAAATGCTTACTGAGGAAAAGGACTGAATTATAATCTATTAAGTGTTTCACAGCTGAATAATACAGGCCACTGAGTAGCTTTTGAAAATAAGAAGGCAAAGATCTTCAATGAATCAGGAAGGTTGATCGGAACTGGTGAATAGACAAAAGGTAAGATTTTCTATCTTGATGACATTAACACCACTTGTTTAATGGATAGAAATGAAGACATATGGTTGTGGCATAAGAGATTGTGTCATGTGAATTTTGACAACATGATAAAGATAAGCAATAAAAGAAAAGTCAGAGGCTTATCGAGCATGTCAAAGCCCGAACATATCATGTGCAAGAATTGTCAAAAAGGTAAGATGACAAAGTCTAGTTTCAAGAGTAAAGTCCATACATCTAATGTAATTCTAGAATTAGTCCATACTGACTTATGTGGACCCATGAGGACAAAGAGTTAATATGGAGATAGGTATTTCATTCTCTTTGTAGATAATTATTCTAGAATGATGACAGTTATGTTCTTAAAAGATAAATTAGAAGCATTCAATATGTTTAAATGGTATAAGGCTATGGTAGAAAAACAAAGTAGTAAGGAATTGAAATGCTTAAGATCAGATAGATGAGGGGAATTTGTTTCTGATGAATTCACTAACTATTGCAATGAGCATGGAATTGAAAGATAAGTTTCTGCACTGAGAACACCACAACAAAATGGAATTGCTGAAAGGAGAAATAGATCAATTGTTGATTGTGAAAGAACACTGATGATTGAGGAAAGCATCACTCAAAATTTCTGGAGGGAAGCTGTGAGTACTATTGTCTACACATTGAACAAAGTACAATTGAAGAAGGACACAAAGAAGACACCCTATGAGCTTTGGTATGGTTACACACCCAATTTAAGTTAATTCAGTATTTTTGGTAGTCAATGTTATATTTTGAAAGATGATAGAAATAGAAATCTTGACTCCAAAGTGATGAAGGTATCTTTCTAGAGTATTCCACCAAAAGAAAGGCTTATAAATATCTTAACAAGTCCTCTAACAAGATCATTGAAAGTGCAAATATAAGAATAGATAAATTTGCATAGAAGAATGATAAGGAAAGAAGAAAAGAACCAGAAGACTACAAAAAATTTGTTTACACTAAAGAACTTGACACTCTACTCGAGCAACAGTGTATCGCTCCCGAGCAACAAAACATTGCACTCAAGCATCAGGCTACAATTACTGAAAATCAGAAAAATACTCAAGATGATGTATCGAGCAATGGAGATCAGAATGAAGGGAAAGATGATGATCTGAATGATGGATAAAGAGATGAACTATGTATGCACCCTAAAATGGTCGCCTAGACTATGGGCCCCATTCTTCAATTTATCAAATGACCAAAATCAATTTATCAAATTCCTGAATCAATGCTTTGCAACATTTTCAATTCAAATCAATATCCTTGATCAAATTGTAATTAATTTAATTATTTCAATATTTCCTAAGGTTTGATCATTACTTCAATAATATTATTTAATTAAAATAAAACATCTCTTTTTATTAAATAAAAGTCTTATTTAAATAAAATAAAATATCTCTTAAATGAAATAGACTTATTTAATTAAAATATCTCTTTTTAATTAAATGATTTTATCTTATTTAATTAATATCCCTCTTTTAGTTAAATAATCTTATCTTATTAATTAAAAGAAAATTCCTCTTTTAAATAAATAAGATCCCCACTTAAAGCTCTCTTTTTGATAAAAAAAAAAGGAAAAAAAAAATCAAAAATCAAAAATCAGATTTTTTTACTATGTTAAATTTGACAGTCATATGACCGTCAAAATTTGGGCCTTCTATGACGGCCCCTAGCCTATCAATTTTAATGACATAGTCTGCTAACGTCAACAGGGTTTGAAAAGTCTTTGCTTTCACCATTGGAGTTTTTGAAATTGCAGTCTAACTTCAAACAATCATATCTTGCTCATTTTAGGTCCAAATTGAGTACAATTTTTTTTTATTTTTGGTAAAATTGTCTGAAGATTTCTGGGTTGTTCTTAGTTTCTAGATTTTAGTTACATATTTATCATAAATTGTAGGTTTTCATCAATGTACCTGTCTAATCCTCTATTTTGCAGCTTCTGAAGCCTCGTACGGGCTCATATGGTAACATTTTTTTGTGCAACTTTTTTTGAAAGTGCGTGATTTTTCATCTACTTTCTGAATATGCAATTAGATTTCTGATTTTATGATTTTTCTAATGCTGACCAATCTTTGTCTTTGTTGTTCTTGATGCTTATCTTTGATTATAGCCTGACAGTGGTTTGCAGGACATTGAAAAAGAAGACTCAAACAAAGACTACTAATGAATGATCTTGCAGGTTGCCTTGATCGATAGCGCACTAGATATTATGCTTGCATTTTGTTTTGTTTTATTAAAATAGGAACCCACATGCAAGAATTCTAAAATGAACTTCTATTTGGTATTTTTAGGAATGGAAATAATGTCAGGAAACTATGCCTCACCCTTTTGGGATGATCAGAAATCCAGAAACATTATTGTCATTTTCTTATGTGTTTGAAGTGTCTTTTAGATTGTGATCCTAAGAATTATATGAACGTGCCCTCTCCCCTCACCTTTGTGGATCTTGGGTGTAAGAGAAACTCATATAATTCTTTTAGCATGGCTACCTCTTGAGTGCTTTAATAGAGCCAGTGAGAGTGGATTGCCCAACCGGTAACAGGCTAAAGCCAAGCCCTTCCAAACCAGTATATAAAAAATGCCATTGTGATTAGTCTCACAGTGGACAGGTGTGAATTTGTTATGACAACCAAAATATCTCCTCTAGTACCCTAGTGGTGCGTTAAAGTCGCTACATTGTTAAGGTGAAAACCTTGCTTTGAAAGGATTGGGAGAGCCCCCTTAATTGGGAAAATTACTTGATCACAATCACCTGAACAGATGCCTTGACTACAAACTTTGTTTTAGTGACCAAAAACCCTCTATTTGTTGGCGCGGAAGGTCAGAGACCAACTAAGACGTCCCACATTTTCACGGCTCTTAGTAGAGACAACAGTCCTTTGGGAAGTGATTCTCTTGGGATTCAAAGCTTGGTGTACCTGAGAAGTGAGTGCACATGTAAGGAGGAGTCTGTGCCTCCAAGCTTCTAATTTGTCTGCTATGAGTAAGCGTGGTTGAACTTCAGTTCAAGTGGGAATTCAACAGATATTTTCATGGCTTACCTAGGTTGTGATATGACTATTTCTTTTACAACAAAAAATTTTCTTGATGTGTCTTGCGTGAGTGAAAGATCAAAACATACACCCAAACATTAAGACAAACACCAAAACGATCAACAAATCTGCATTCTTAAGTGTCAAACTGTTAACTTGCTCATTTTTGTTATCCCGTCATTTTCAATCTTCCTGGGTTGATCCAGATCAGATTAGGTCACTTACCCCACTGTTAGAAGCTTGTTTGCACTTTGGATTATTGTATTTTGACCTCTTGAACTAGTAATCTTTGGTTTCACAAGTGACCTTGCTTGGAGTTGGTGAGCTAGAAACTTTCCTTGTTGAGAAGATAAACCTTTAGATCCTTTGATAACACACTTGGAGAGTCTTAGTAATCTCTTGTCCATTCACTTCCATACAAAAT
>MU227953.1:405876-416323 GCA_018584345.1 Thuja plicata | reverse complement strand
TACCAAATGGATATTCAGAAACAAGCTGAATGAGAATGGAGAGGTCACAAGAAACAAAGCAAGGTTAGTATGCAAGGGGTATGCACAAGAAGAAGGTATTGATTATGGAGAAACCTTTGCACCTGTTTCTAGACTAGAAGGAGTTAGAATCTTACTTTCTTATGCTACATTCAAAGGATTCAAGGTATACTAGATGGATGTCAAATCTGCATTCCTAAATGGAATACTGGAAGAAGAGGTATACATTGAACAACCAGAAGGGTTTGTAGATCCACACAAGATAAATATGGTATGTAGACTACAAAAGGCCTTGAATGGATTGAAACAAGCACCTAGAGCTTGGTATGAAATACTTCACTCCTATCTCATTAGCATTAAATTTGTAAGAGCTAGCAAAAATAACAATCTGTAATTAAAAGAAGATACCGATGGTAATATTCTGATTGCTGAAATTTTTGTTGATGATATCATTTTTGGGGGAAATGAAATGTTATTCAAGTCCTCTGCTAATGAAATGAGCAAATAATTTGAAATATCTATGTTTGGGGAGATCAAATTCTTTCTTGGTCTACAGATTCTTCAACAAGATGCAGGCATATATATCACTCAGTCCAAATACATCAAGGAAGTGTTGAAGATATTCAAGATGGAAGATTCCAAACCAGTTGGAACACCTATGGCTACTTGATGTAAGCTGACAAAAAAAGAAAAATCAAATGAGGTAAATCAAACCTTGTATAGATCAATGATTAGAAAACTAATGTATGTTGTTCATACTAGACCAGATATTGCACATGTAGTTGGAATAGTTGCAAGATTCTCTGCTAATCCCAAAGAATTACATATGACTATTGTCAAGAGAATTCTGAGATATCTAAAGAACACCGAGGACTATGGCTTATGGTATAAAAGAGAAGGAAAATTTGAGCTACAAGTCTATACAGATGTTGATTGGGCTAGAAACATAGATGACTAAAAGAACACAACTGGAGGAGCATTCTTCATGGGTGAAAGACTTGTCACATGGATTAGTAAGAAGCAAGGATGCATCTCAGAGTCTACTGTAAAATCAGAATATGTGGTTGCTGCTGCAAACTTCTCTAATATTGCATGGATCAAACAGTTGCTGAAAGGTATGAATATGAAGATTCTTGAACCAGTGATTATCTATTGTGATAATACCAATGTAATAAACATATCAAATAATCCATTCATGCATGCTAAGACTAAGCATATTGCTATCAAGTATCACTATTTAAGAGAACAAGTGCAAGTAAAAGAGGTGATACTAGAATATGTTCAATCAAAGGAACAATTAGCTGACATATTTACCAAGCCATTGTTGAAAGATACATTTGATTACCTGAGATAGAGACTAGGGGTCCAACCCTTGTTTATCAGTTAGTAAGCTGACTAGGAGGCTGCATCAATCTACACACAATTAGAAGATCATTCATGTTGATGAAAGCACATAGATGGATTGTGGCAAGATACATATCTACACCAAGCACCATAGTCACTATATTTCTGATGGATAGGGAAGTTCAAGGAGAATATTATAAAAAGGGATGGAAGATGATATGGAAGAATTGTTTGGTATTGTTGTCAAAGGGAAAGATTATCTCATTATCAGGGAATGAGATTCGAAGGGAGAGATATATCATTATTATCCAAAGGGAGAGAATATACAGATTATCCAAAGGGAGAGATTACATATGAAATATCCATCAAAGGGAGAGATTACATATGAAATATTTCATCAAAGGGAGAGAAGTAACATAAGGGAGAGAATAAATACTAAGGGAGAGATTGTTGTCAAAAGAAAAAGAGATGATCAAGGAGAAGAACAGTCAAGGCATAGCACATATCAGGAATAGAGACAGAAGTTGCTACATCTATCTAGTAAAGGGATTGAAGATTGAACAACACACTCTGCAAGAAACAAATCTAAGCTACATGAGCTTACCGAGAGCCAGACATTTGTATTAGTTATAGAACAAAAGATTTGGGAGAGATGGATGAAATACACTTGATATATTTCATATTGTATTAGTAATAATGTAGTGTGTTGCCATCAATGCCAAAGGGAGAGATTGATGACATATAACTAATTGAATGTTTGAAGATGTTAAGTTAATAGCTAAAATATAGAAAGATAATGCAAGACGTTAAATTAGTTAATGGATTGTATTGTCATTGATGTTAACTTGATATAATCTGATTAGTTATATACAAGGTGTCAAAAGACTTCAAATAATTAGAGAGATAAAGATTATGCTTTCAGTAATGCATAATAGATTAGCATTCACTAAGTGACTACAAACACTGACGGTTAGTGGAACCTGATGGACAGAGAAATCTGAGAGAAAATTCACAGTGATGCTCGAGTAAGAAACCCAACAAGAATTACCGATGAGCAGAATCACAAGCATTACCAACGGCTAGAATTATAGTGTTACCCGACAGATAGATAACCCCAACGGACAGACGACCCCGACGGAGAAGCCTGAGGAGAACTGAAGTGTTGACCAAAGCTATCAAAGAGTTAAAACACTAAAAGGAACTGAAGTTCAGAAATGACAAAATACCTAGTTGGAAAGAGCTAAAGATAGACTTAACTGGTTGTTAACATTGTTTTCATCGACAAGTTAAAGCCAAAGATAAGTAAAAGATTTAAAGTTTTTTTATCTAGTTTTCATGGAGAAATCTACGGGATAAAATTTAAGTAAAAATTAAAAGCAAGATTGGCTAAGATTGTACATCACACCAAGAACAATAAAATCAAGAAGTGAGAAATGGTGACAACATGTCTATAAAGAGATAATCTAATTCATTATGAATTAGGGGAGTGAATAGAGAAAGAGGATGTTGAAGAGAAACTGATGAAGTACAACTTCATATAGTCTTGATCAATAAAGCTGAGGAAAGAGCTAAAGATTTGTGTGAAAACCAAGCAATAGAGAAGCATAGCATCATCGAGAAAAAAGAAGTGGAGCAAAGGTATTGAAAAGAATGCATTGATCAGAAAGGTAGTATGGGCTTACAATAGATCTAAAAATCTACAAATCTAAGTTGTATGTGTGAATAGATCATTTATTGTTTTAGTTTAACCATTAATTCATAAAGTCTCTTAACCGAGAAGGACTTAACATTCCTTTTTATATTGAGATACATCCTAAGGAGTATCAAAAAGTTTGATCATGAAAATAGAATGAGATGCCAGATACCATTTGACAAACTACACTGGGTTTGGTCATAAAAGGTAGCATAGAAATGTCCGATATCAAGTGGCAAGCTATTGTATTTAAATCCTCTAACAAGGTCACACCTAACAGTGTATTTGTAACCTTTAATAGTGTTGGCTCTTTACCGAGCTCACTTTAGAAGAGTGAAAATTTTGGGTTACCAGTCCCAAGTGGTTTTTCCCTTAACAAGGTTTCCATGTTAAAAATCCATGTGTCAATGTGTTTATGAGTCATTACTTTAGTGTTTTGCATTACACGTAACTAATTTTGGATTGATCGGTATACACTAAGAAATTTACCATTTTTCAGTAAATGAAAGACTGTTAATCAGTAAAAATTAAGAATAAGGTTTAATAGTGAACTCCGAGCAGTAGTTATTTATTATGATTGTTTGAAGGCATTCATCTTATAGGACTGAAGATAACTAGAGGCTTAATATTATGGTACTAAGTTTTTGGGTTGATTTATTGGAATATTTTTTAGGAAAACGATTCACCCCNCCCCCCCCCCCCCCCCCCCCCCCCCCCTATTAGTTATTCTAACATCTTCCTCATATAGAGTGTTGTCCATACCATACACAAAGAATTTTTCATTAAGAGATTTTAATTTTCCTTCCAGAATGCCTTTGTTTTCAAAGATGTTACCAAATTTTGTTTTATTCCAGGTTTTTAATTTTTGCTTAAAAATCTTAAGTTTCTTAACTACCTGATATAGTTTTGAAACCTAGACATCTATCTTTGTCCACAAACTCCTTATAATTTCTAAAAATCCCTCTTCCTTAAGCCAAATCTGTTTCACTTTAAAGGGGTAGTTCTCCGGGCTCTTATATTTTATTATTTTGAGTTCCACCTAGAAATGGTCAGATCCAGAAAAGGGTAAGACTTTCACACATAAAGTAAAGGGAAGCTCATCTAAGTTACCTTGCAAGAAGAATCTATCCAATTTTCATCTACAAAACTAAAACCTTTATTATGTATGTGGAGGCTAATCAGACACAGGTTCTTTTAGCGTGGTTTCCCCCCAGACTTATCTAAAGGAGATTGGGGGCAGCGACGCCAAGCTTGGAGTCAAGGGGCAGAGCCCCTTGCAGGGTCCTGGGGTAGCACCCCAGGCTGAGTTAAGGGGCAGATCCTATGATGGGGTCAAGGGGCAGGCCCCTCGACGCCAATAATGATTTAATAATATTGTAAAGGGTCGGCCATCAATTTTCTATTAGTCAGAGTATTTTTCCCTAATTAGGTTAAGTCAAAAATACTTGTGAAAAGGGCTTAGGGTTTGAGTTTTATTATATGAGGGATTTTGTATCTTCTTGTGGCGGTATTGAGTTGCAGGTTTCAGATTGTAATCACTGGATAATAATAAAGAAATTAGACTCACTATTGGTGGATGTAGCCCATGGATTGGGTGAACCACGTTAAATTTTTGTGTTATTGTGTTCTCTTCTGTGTGTTAATATTTGTATTTTTCTGCTTATTATTCCAACAAGTGGTATCAGAGTGAGGTTTTTTCATTCATTCTTTCATTTATTCTCTGAAGTAGGTCTCACAAGTTAGTGGGAGAGTCTCTTAGTTAAGTGGGAGAAATAGCAGACAAGGGTAGGCTAAAGGTTGATAATTTTAATGGGAAGAACTTCCAGTTATGGAAGATGCAAATGGAGGACTACCTCTAACAGAATGATCTATGGCGGCCATTAGAGGAAGTAGCCAAGAAAGAGGCAACAATGTCTTAGCAAGATTGGGATATTTTGGATAGGAAGGCACTAGGGAGTATTCGTTTATGCCTAGCACAATCATTGGCATTCAATATTACTGGAGCAACGATAGCTAAAGGTCTGATGGAAACCCTAGCAAAGTTGTATGAAAAGCCTTCAGCTTCAAACAAGGTATTTCTTATGAAGCATTTATTTAATATGAAAATGGTAGAAGGTGGATCAGTCACTGATCATTTGAATGAGTTTAATACAGTTACAATTCAGTTAAATTTAGTTAAAATTACCTTTGATGAAGAGGTTAGGGCTCTCTTGATTTTGTGCTCTTTGCTAGAAAGCTGGAATGGCTTAGTAATGGTTGTTAGTAATTTTGTTTCTGGTTCTAATACCCTAAAGTTTGATGATGTTGTTGGTGTTATATTACGTGAGTAAATTCATAGGAAAAGCTTAGGGGCATCCACATCGGGTAGTGTATTGAACGCACAAAGCAGAGGCAGAACAAGAGATAGAGGAAACAACTCTGGAAATCATGGAAAATAATGAGGGAAGTCAAACGGAAAGAGGTCTCAGTCAAGAGGACCTAGCGACTACTAGTACTATGGAAAACTAGGACATAAGAAGAAAGATTGTTGGTCTCGGAAGAAAGATCAAGGAGACAAACATGATGGAAACAAGGAGGAAAATGTGGTAAGTAACAAATCTGAAGAGGATGCTTTTCTCGTCTTTAGAAAATTTTGATGATTCATGGGTGTTAGATTCAGGGGCTTCATTTCATGCTACACACCATAGAGGTTATTTTTTTGATTATGTCTAAGGGTATTTTGGGCTAGTTTATTTGGGAAATAATGAACACTATCAAATTGTTGGAAAAGGGAGAATCAAGATTAAGTTGCACAATGGGAATCATTGGCTACTACAATAAATAAGACATGTTCCAAGGCTAAGTAGGAATTTAATTTTAGCAGGGCAACTCGCTGATGAGGGTTGCACAGTTATTTTTAATGATAAAAATTGGAAGGTTTCAAAAGGTTCCTTAGTAGTAGCAAAAGGTGTGAAAGTAGGCACCTTATATCTTTGTACAGGTCATACTATTCCCTATACTTTAATTGTTTCAGAGAAAAATGAATGTTCAGGAATAATTGCTGCAGTTGAGCAGGTAGAACAAGAAACCGTAGCTGGAGATTCTGAAATAACGTTGTGGCACAATAGACTTGGCAACATGAGTGAAAAAGGTATGAAATTACTTCATTCAAAGAAATTTCTACCAGGTCTAAAATGTGTTAATATGGATTTCTGTGAAAGTTGAGTATGGAAAACAAAAGAGAGTTAGTTTTGTAAAGAGTGGGAAGGAAAAGAAAGATGAAAAATTAGAGCTTGTGCATACAGATGTATGGGGTCCAGTTCAGGTATCTTCCCTTGGTGGATCTCAGTATTATGTTACATTCATTGATGATGCAACTAGGAAAGTATGGATATATTTCATTAGACAGAAATTTGATGTATTTGAAACTTTTAAGAAATGAAAAAGCTTGGTTGAAAATGAGACTGGAAAAAGATTAAAATGTCTCAGGTCTGATAATGGTGGTGAGTATTGCAGCAAAGAATTTGAAGATTATTTTGCCTCTAGTGGTATTCGTAGATAGAAAATAGTTCCAAGGACTCCACAGGAAAATGGAGTGGCTGAACGCGTGAATAGGACAATAATGGAACGTGCTAGGAGCATGAGGTTGCACGCTGGGCTCCCCCTAAACATGTGGGTAGAGGCTATAAATACTATTGTATATTTGATAAATATAGGTCCCTCTACTCCCTTGGGTTGTGGTATCCCAGAGGAAGCATGCACAGGTAAGAAGGTGAGTTATTCTTTTATTAGAACCTTTGATTGTGAAGCATTTGCACATATAGATTCTGAAAATAGAACCAAGCTGGAAGCTAAATCTAAGAAACGTATATTTTTTGGATATGGCATTGATAAATTTCGTTATAGGCTTTGGGATTTTGAAAATCATAAAATTGTATGAAGCAAGGATGTCATATTCAATGAGAAAGTGTTGTACAAAGATCTGTTGCAATAGCATGAGAAGAAAGAAAATGATTATCTAGTGCTAGATGATATTCCAAATGATAATGTTCCAGAAATTCCTTATGCTCCGCAACTACAACAACAACAAATACCACACACCCCAGTGAATTCTAGATGGTCAACAAGGCTAAGTAGACCTCCAGATATATTTTCACCTTCTTTGTATTCTATCTTATTAACTGATGTTGGTGAACCTAAATGTTATAATGAAGCTATGCAAGTGGATACAAAACTTCAGTGGGAGTCTACAATGACAGATGAAATGGACTCCTTGATAAAAATTCAGACTTGGGATTTATGTAAGTTATCTGCAGGTAAACAGGCTTTGTAGAATAAATGGGTTTATAGGTTGAAAGAAGAAGATGGAGGTAAGAAAATATTTAAAGCCAGATTAGCCGTAAAAGGATTTGCACAGAAACATGGTATTGATTTTGATGAGATTTTTTCTCCAGTTGTTAAAATGACTTCTATTCATATTGTTTTAAGTATTGTGGCTACTGAAGATTTTCATTTAGAGTAGCTTGATGTTAAAATAGCCTTCCTTCATGGTGATTTGAATGAAGAAATATATATGGTACAGCCACAGGGATTTGAGGTCAAGGGTAAGGAGAGTTTAGTGTGCAAATTGCAGAAAATTTTATATGGCTTGAAGCAAGCACCTTGGCAATGGTATATTAAATTTGATACTTTTATGAATGAGAATGGATACACTCGATGTAATTCTGACCATTGTGTTTATTTCAGGAGGTTAAATAATGATAGCTACATTATTTTATGTTTATATGTTGATGATATGCTTGCATCTGGATCTAACATGGATCATATTAAGGGGTTGAAACAACAGTTAGCAAAATCTTTTGCTATGAAGGATTTGGGGACAACAAAAAAAATCCTTGGCATGAAAATTTGCAGATATAGGAAGAACAAAAAATTAACTCTATCTCAGGTTGATTATGTTGAAAAGGTGTTGCAGAGATTCTACATGAAGAATGCCAAAGCTGTCACTACACCTTTGCCTGGTCATTTGAAATTGACTAAAGAAATGTGTCCAAAGACACCAGAAGAAGAGGCAAAAATGTCCAAGATACCTTATTCTTCAGCTGTAGGGAGCTTAATGTATGTTATGGTATGTACTAGGCTAGATATTGCACATGCAGTGGGAGTATTTAGCCGGTATATGAGTCACCCTGGGATTGAGCATTGGAATGCAGTCAAATGGATTCTCAAATATTTGAGAGGTACATCCAATAAGTGTTTACACTTTGGGGGCTCTTCTACTACTTTTCATGGCTATGTTGACTCAGATTTGGTAGGAGATATAGATACCAGACAGAGTACTACATGTTATCTATTTACTGTTGGTGGGATAGCAGTGAGTTGGATTTCTTGATTACAAAAGGTGAATGCGTTATCTACTACAGAGGTAGAGTATGTTGCTGCTACAGAGGCAGCCAAGGAGATGATATGGCTTTAATTCTTCATGGAAGAATTGGGACATCCATAGGTAGATAATTATTTGTATTCAGATAGTCAGAGTGCCATTCATCTTGCAAAGAATTCTACTTTGCACTCAAAAACAAAGCACAGAAAATTGCGATATCATTTCATTCGGTCAGTTTTGGATGATAGATAGTTAAAGTTGGAGAAGATACATATAGATGATAATCTAGCAGATATGTTTACAAAGGCAGTGACAAGGGAGAAGCTAAATTCCTCTTCAGCTTCGGTTGGTCTTCTAGACTGAACAAAATAAAAGAAAAACAGTGTCCAAGGTGGTTTCTTTATTCCAGTGGGAGCTATAGGTTTGGTCGATTAGTCTCCAAATGGGAGGATATTGTTGTGGAGTCTGATCAGTTTCCAAGTGTGAGATTTTTATGTATGTGGAGCCAAATTAGACTGAGTTTCTTTCAGTGTGGTTTCCCCCCAGACTTATCTACAGGGGATTGGGGGCAGCGCCCCCAAGCTCAGTGTCAAGGGGCAGAGCCCCTTGCGGGGTCTTGGGGCAACGCCCCAGGTGGGGTTAAGGGGCAGATCCCCTGATGGGGTCAAGGGGCAGGCCCCTCGACACCAACAAAGACTTAATAATATTGTAAAGGGTCAGCCATCAATTTTCTATTAGTCAGAGTATTTTTGCCCTAATTAGGTTAAGTCAAAAATACTTGTGAAAAGGGCTTAGGGTTTGAGTTTTATTGTATGAGGGATTTTGTAGCTTCCTGTGGCGGTATTGAGTTGCAGGTTTCAGATTGTAATCACTAGATAATAATAAAGAAATTGGACTCACTGTTGGTGGATGCAGCCCAGGGATTGGGTGAACCATGTTAAATTTATGTGTTATTGTGTTCTCATTTGTGTGTTAATATTTGTATTTTTCTACTTATTATTCTAACAAGTGGTATCAGAGCAAGGTTTTTTCATTCGTTCGTTCATCTATTCTCTGAAGCAGGTCTCATGAGTTAGTGGGAGAGTCTCTTGGTTAAGTGGGAGAAATGGAAGACGAGGGTAGGCTGAAGGTTGATAATTTTATTGGGTAGAACTTCCAGTTATGAAAGATGCAAATGGAGGACTATCTCTATCAAAAGGATCTATGGCGGCCATTAGAGGGAGTAGCCAAGAAAGAGGCAACAATGTCTCAAGAAGATTGGGATATTTTAGATAGGAAGGCACTGGGGAGTATTCATTTATGCATAGCACAATCGGTTGCATTCAATATTACTGGAGCAACGACAGCTAAAGCTCTGATGGAAACCCTAGCAAAGTTGTATGAAAAGCCTTCAGCTTCAAACAAGGTATTTCTTATGAAGCATTTATTTAATATGAAAATGGTAGAAGGTGGATCATTCACTGATCATTTGAATGAGTTTAATACAGTTGCAAGTCAGTTAACTTCAGTTAAAATTACCTTTGATGAAGAGGTTAGGGCTCTCTTTATTTTGTGTTCTTTGCCAGAATGCTGGAATGGCTTGGTAATGGTTGTTAGTAATTCTGTTTCTGGTTCTAATACCCTAAAGTTTGATGATGTTGTTGGTGTTATATTGAGTGAGTAAATTCATAGGAAAAGCTCAGGGGCATCCACATCGGGTAGTGTATTGAATGCAGAAAGTAGAGGCAGAGCAAGAGATAGAGGAAACAACTCTGGAAATCATGGAAAATCATGAGGGAAGTCAAAGGGAAAGAGGTCTTAGTCAAGAGGACCTAGTGACTATTGGTACTTTGGAAAACCAAGACATAAGAAGAAAGATTGTTGGTCTCAGAAGAAAGATCAAAGAGACAAACATGATGGAAACTGTTGGAAACAATTGTTTAATTGTGTGTTGTCCTTGATGTTACACAAATGTCATATCAGTCATCAGACAGAGTCTACCGAGTTTAGAATGTCATATCAGTCATTAGACAGAGTCTACCGAGCTAAGA
>MU227953.1:372597-384126 GCA_018584345.1 Thuja plicata | reverse complement strand
AATCATCAAACAAAGCTAATCAAAAAGATGTCTACAAAAATCCAAGACCAAGGAAGTAGTCATGCAATCACTGTGGAAAACAAGGCCACACATCAAATGTTTGCAGGAGCAAAGATAAAGGTATTCCTAAAAATACATCTAAATTCATAGGTAAATATTATAATTGTAACAAGCATGGACACAAAGCACATGAATGCAGATCTAAGGAGAAACAACCAAAGAAGGAATCCTACATTTAAAAATATTGTTCTACTTGCAAAATGCATGGGCACACATCTCTTGAATGCAGAAAAAAGAAAAAGCAAGCATGGAAACCAAAAGAACAAGAAAATGCTTATCAACTGAGAAGAGTCGGTAACTCATATGTTTGGGATTACAACACATGGAAAAATTTCATAGCATGTGGTATATATGGACACTTATATGCAAACTGCATGAGGAAATGGACAAGAAAGTCTAGGAATTAGACTAATTCTGGAATGGCATGCTTACACTGTCATAAGGTTGGTCATCTGAGCAAGGACAGCAGAGACCGAGTGACAGAGTCAAGCACTTTTACTAATGGGAACACTAATGAAGATATCAGGAGAATGAGAAATAAAATGTGGAGGAAAGCTACAAGAAAAGATGATACTGGACCGAGCACCATAGTTGGTGACACCTCATCTAATGGATCTGGTGATATCACCACCCCCACCTAAGTAGAACAAGTAAGTATGGAACTGCACTATACAAATCTATATTTTACATCAGTTCCAATATACATTGATAATATACCAAATTAGCATAAATGAAGATGCACTATGGTATTACTTGTTATGAATTTGCAAATCCAATCTTGTTGGTCAATACACATTGAGAATTTTTGGTGTACATATAAAATCCAAGTTGTTTATATAAACCGGTCATCATTGGTAATCATGTAAAAAGCCAATGAAGTCTTCGCTATATACCAAGCACCGTTGGTGAACATGTGAAAGGTAAATTGAGTTTACACTTACCTCGAGCAGTGTATACTCATCAAGGATGAAGTTGGTATGTTCACCCAACAACTCCGTCTTCGACCACCAAGAAGTAGGTAAAGTATTTATTGCACCACTTAGGGCATCATTTATAAAAGGGTGACATAAAGCTCATTCTTTCACAAAGCATTTAAGAGCAAAGAGCAGAGCGAAGAGAAACGACTAGATTGCAGAAAGATTCATAAGCATATTCATGGCTACTCCGACAGACTCCCAACATCTACAATAGATCAAGTGAGTAACTAAGACTCACTGAGAAAACAGATCATTTACATAGAAAACCCTAAATTCAAGAAATATGGAAACCACTTCACAAGTTTCCAAAATCAAGAATGTGAAGGATAAGAAGGTTAATCTGATCAAGAACTCTACATGTGAAGAACCTAAGTATAAATTTTTTCCAGAGGTTGCTTCACAACCTAACGACGTTGGAGCGTTCTCAAGCATACCACCTAGGGTTTTGCTAGTCAAGGATGTCTGAGCCTATATCCACTACAAAGTTGCAAAAATCAAAGATCCTGAAGTTGAAGAAGCTTACAAGAAGCTTTGCAAAGATGGAAACATTAAGGATGAACATAAACGCATTGAGGTAAATGGGTTGACAAATTCCATAATGTTCCCAAAGAAATTCAAAATCGAGTAGACTCGGATAGTACTCAGCTGAGTACATGATAGGAAAATGTGGTTAAATGAACCGAAACCAATCACCAAGGATGTAATACATGCAGTAACCGGTTATCTAGTAACTGACAAGGTCAAAGCACTCAAACATCCTTCTCGCCTCGACATTGAGAAATTAATAGGTGCAATATGGGATGGCAGAGGTTTAAAGGTAAAATCCATCACCGATCTAGAACTAAAGTTTGATACATGTGTACTGGGATACAAGGTATTCCAAGCCAGCTGGTTAAACAACATAGCATGCAGAGCAGTTGACACTACCCATAAGATTGTGAAGAAGGGATTACAACTGGACCTATCTGAGCTTCTACTGAAGCAATTGGAGGAGAATATGAGGATAATTCTAGGACAAGGAATAATTCATGTAAGTTCAAATCACTCCTCATGTGTACATTTTTCTATTTCCAGAACTTCTTCCCATCTATCGATAATGTCAATTGGGACACTACTCGACCAGTAAAAATTCAAATTAGTGAATTTATTAAGTCATTAGGGGATAATTTTACATTAGTCATGGATGCATACTTAACTACCTTCAAAGAAATAATGCAAAAAATAATGAGGATACATGAACAAATGGTTGAACAATTTAAGGATGATATATGTTTCATAGTGGATACTGACACCACATTGATAAAACCAGCTATACTGAGGACAACATGGTTACCACCTCTAGATTATGAGATCAACATTGATCAGGCCACATATGCTATTGAAGCATTATTGAATGAGCCATTGGAAAAATCATTACCAAGATTTGGAACTTATGAAGAAGCTAAGGCCATAATCAAAACAGGCTTAGTTGTTAAGAAGATAGACTGAAACAAGAACAAAATCATAAAAACACTTGAAAAGAAACTGGCAGTTAATGATGAAGGAACAAAACAACAAGATGTCACCAAGGGAAAGTCACCCGTTAGTGAAGGTGGACAAGTGAGTGACTTCGAGTCAACTGAGTTTGATGCACCACCAAAAAAGAGACCAAGGACTACCGCTGCATTAAGAACTAGGAGTCAGACTTCAAAAGATGTAGATTCACCATCGATCAAGAAAGGAACAGTGAGAACTTACAAGAGAAACTCAAACTGAGAAATAGGCACTGAGGCAAAGAAGAAATTACATTAGAGGTAAAGAGGACAAGGATGACACTGTACAGGATGAGAGTGAACAAGCACTCCAACCTGAAAAGCACAAAGTTCCTACGACAATCGATGAGATTGCTGCATCAATCATCAAGACAGGTAGCATATCAAATGCTAAGACAAGGCAATGACTAACCTTATATCCTAAGGATCAGAAAAAGATTGAATAATCCATCATTATGGCAATGATTGCATTCAAATATGTACCTGTACAATTTAATAAAATGATGCCACAAGAGCTTAATGATAGAATCTCAGCAAGGTGGACTTATGCACTACATACCGAGAAGCAAATAAGGGAAAGATCCCTGGTTACAATTATGCCACTGAATCAAAAGATGAGGAGGTTGATGAAATGATGAAGAAGCATGCAAGAAAATTTTCAGCTAAGATGAGAGCATACAAGGTAGTGGAGGGAAATTTAATAGATCTTGATAAAGAAAGTGATGAAACATGGAATCAAATATTCAATCCACTTAAGGAGGATTAAAGTCCCGAGAAGGTATTAGCTCTTACCGAGACCCCTCACAATGAAGATAAAGAGGCCACACCAAGCCTTGAACACATCTTCATACATGATACCAAGGACATCAATCCAATTGAGTTGACAACATAGACAAGCAAGGCCATAGATTATGTACCTCAGATACTTCAATCATTAGCAGATTCAACAAAGGTCATCATCAAAGATATAACACTTATTGATTCTAACGATGAACCAAAAGAAAGATGAAGATATAACTGTTGCCACTGAGCAGGAAAAGGAAAAGGAAACAGATGCCACAGATGGTGCACACGTAAATATACTAGGTGACATACCATTATTGATACAAGCCATCAATATCATATCAGAGGCAAAGGAGAAGACACCTAAATCTGATGCAACCACACCGATGGACACATGTGCTAAACAAGGGAAGCAACAAGATACACAAGGAAAAGAAAGATGCAAGTGGAGAGGAGAAAATAGGTGATGCCACTGACAAGAACACCAAGGGGGAAAAGGCTGCAAACACAGACAAGGTTGATGTGGAGATTTCCACTACCAACCAATAGGTCAATACCGAGCAACAAACAACAGGCACCACACCTCCCATACAATCACCAAAGCAAGAAAAAGAGCATGAACTAGCCATAGTTCTACATTCCCCTGCTTCCAGCACAAATTCAAAGGAGAAGAAGAAGAAGAATACATATCCAGTCACCTTGGATGAAATCATTGACATACCAGATTGTGATCCTAGGACATTGGATCCAGAGTCACTTACAAAGTATGGTGAACTTTGCAAAAGAAAGACAATTCAGGACAAGCTCAGGAAGGAGCACAAGAACTCCTAAGTCCCAGAGACAACCAAAGATATACTATTGCAGATTGTACCTGACACCAAAATTGATTAAAGTGCACCTATAATTGATCAATTTGTAGCTCTTACCGAAGCCATCACATCGCAGAATGTAGATGCAGACAAGGAAATAAAGGAACATGTTGAGCAGAAGTGTCAATACAAGCTTACTAAGAAAATCAGCCAGGAAGTGGCAAAACAAAAGGTAAAACTTTTTGAATTAGTTACTACTATAGAACCAATAATATCAAAAGTAGTAAACATAATTCAAAATTTGTGCACATTAGAAAATTTCACTACCGAGCATAGTGACAAGTTGGCCAAAATTGATGAAGATCTTAAGGCAAGTGCACAAGGTCTCACAACCAATGGCAACGCATTCAAGTTGCATTATGAGAAGCTTGTAAAATATAAATGGTTGAGACTAGAGATTCAAGAGGCAGAATCCAAAATCTGAGATGAGGTAATCGAGCTCTAAGCTCCACTACTACCAAATCTCACATTACTGCAACAACACATGACTTCGACAATAACACTAATTGCCACCCCAGAGATGTCAGTCAGTGACAGTGTCTATGACATGCACACAAGGATAACATTAGAGCACATGGCCATGGAACACCTCAAAGATAAATGGGAGAAGATGATGGAAGACATTAAGAAATCCAATTCTTACATTTTTGACAAATTATAAGTATTACACCTTTGTCATTATTTTCAAAAAAAGGGGGAAATGATTGAAAAGGGGAAATGATAAGGTGAAAGGGGGAAATAATAAAAAAGGGGATATATGTGTTTAAAGGAAAATGTATCATGTAAATACACTACACCGAGGCATGCACATAGGGGGGTTCATATTGACAAGGTAAACATTTTGGTGTACATACTAAACATTTCAGTTTTGCACATATCAGTTTTTTATACTAATGCCAAGGGGGAGATTGATAATCCCAAAGGATAATATTTTATCATTAGTATAAAAGGAAAATAGTTTTTGAACCGTCGATAACATGATCACCGAAAGATAGGTTTATAGTGCAACCCAACACAATAGTTCACAAAGGTCACCAAAAATGTTAAAGTGCAAGTGAACACCGAAACCAGTTTTCACTAACAGATAGTTTATAGTGAACATCGAGAGAAGTTCATAGAGTAAACTGACACCCAGTATACAGAGAAACCCAAGAAGAAGATTGTATATAAAGACATCACCGAGGAAAGACTACAGAGCAACCCGAGCACCAGTCTACTGAGAGACAATTTTAATTCTGAGAAATGTGGATCTAAGTTACATGTCAGATAAAACACTTAGTTTTATATTTAGGTTTAAGCTTATCTTTAAAACCATTTCTTGAGGGACAAGTAAAGCACATGTAATTGTTTTAATCAGTCTAATTGATTGAAAACATGCAAACTAGGAGATCAAGGTCAAGTTGTAAAGCTTTGATCATAGAGTTTTCATTATAAAGCATGAAACCTATTTAGGTCAATTCATTGTATAAATAGATGTAGTAATCAATCAGAACATGATGATTGTAGCCACAACAGACATCTATGGATAAGATAGAGAGTTTTATGCAGAAGGACAACAAAAGATGAAATCAGTTATGGAGAACAAGATTCAAGGCTACCGAGTAGAACATAAGTATTAATCAATCACTATAGGCGATACATATATATTGTGTACTTAAAGGATCTGTATTTAGTAATTCAGGATTGCATATCATAAGGTCAACAAGTATTTTTGACTACTCTCTAATAATTGTAGAAAATAGAAGAAATCCTTTAAGAAGGTGGATTTAACAATCCTTATGTAAATCTCTTAACCAAGTGCACACTAAACAATGTTGCTAAATCTCTTAACCAAGTAGACCTAACCAGTCTAAAATGTTACTCCTAACAGGGTAAGATCATCAGAAGTGATCACACTTGTAGCCTTAACCGACACCTTCCATTCTGCAGATAGTGAAGCTTTGTGGGTTTCATCCCCACCGCAATTTTTACCTTCTAACAAGGGTTTTCTGCATTACCAATTCTTGTGTCATGTGTACTTACATTTCATGAATGTTTCTAGGAATGTTTACATGCAATTAAGTTTATGTTTTGATATTACATGCATAAGATAGAAAAGCATCAATGGTAGGTAATGCAAGAATAGAGTACTAATGATTAATTCATAAAAGGTTTTAAGGGTACTGATTCACCCCTCCCCTCTCAGTACACACCATTCCATTATTCCAACAAAGATGACATTAGAGAAGAGAAATAGTTGGAAGTCACAACAGAGAAGGCTGTCACACATTTTTGCTAGGGCCATTGGAAAATAATAGAAACAACCTTCCAATCAACATCCTTATTAGCAGAAGGCCTTACAGAGCTTGAAAGTATGGACATAACAAAATCACTGGTACATTTGGGATATTTTGTCATAAAAAAAAACCGCAATTATCTGTCTAGGCTTTCGACAATGAGAAACTTCAAATGCGCATGTAGTTGTAGAGCCATCATTTTTTATATTATTTTATTTATCATTTTTGAAGGTTGCATGTTATTATTTGTATTTTAACTCCTTTTATTTTTTAATTTGCTGAAGAGACACCAGAAACAAATAGTTTGGAAAACCACACTAACCAGAACAATAACTCTATCATATTAGTGTCAGCTCATTGTAAGACATGATAAAATCCATACTAGTAAATTTTTTTGATGGTCAAATGGAGACAAATGATGATTCATATGTGTTATATGTGTTCCAGAAAAATGGAGACAAAGGTTTAGACAAAGAAGAATACTAGAACTAGAACATAAAGTTATATTAATTTATGTGTTTTATACATAGCATTCTCTCAAGGGAGATGTAGTTGTGTAATTTATCCTATATATCCTCTATCTGATTATGTTAAATATATATACTTATAGATTGCATTTTTTTTGGAAACAAAGAAATTGTCATGGAAGTTAAAATAGTTATGTTTCCATGTGAATCTTCATCTCCTAATGGTTTGGTTTATTGTCACTCACTATGTTGACAAGTGCTCCTAGTTAGTGCTTGTAAGAACTGAAACATTGGAATATGTTCTAAGGCATTGCACAAAGTTTTGCATTGAGTTATGACTATGCACTTTGTGTGTGGTGTAAAACATAGGCAAAGTTGTGCACCATGATCCTTGGCATTGCCTTTAAGTTTTGGAGTTGCTAATTGCAATTTAAAATTTAGTTTTCAAGGTCTCACCAGTAACTTTATAAACCAAGTTTTCCAGACCCTCATCTAGCCATCTTAGATGCTTCACTGTTACAACAAACTTTAACCACAACTTCAGCAGTGAGCTCACTGCCATTGATAAACTAACGCTTACTGCACTAGCACAAGAATTAGTTGAAGAATTGGGAAGCTCGCCTATTATAAGCTCCTACTTTTAATCAATTAGTTTCTTAGGGTTTTTGGAGCTTTTCTTAAATTCACCGAAGAAGCTCATTATTCTCTAGCTTAAATGCTAAGCATTAAAGAAACAAACGATGGTCAAGGATGAAAAGTTATGTTTCCACATCTACATTTCTATGATAGGTTGTAATAATAATGCTCCTCATCTGCATTAATTTGGGAGTATCCAACATGGGGAGAGACTGTTAACCGTGGATCACAGGGGGGTACACCCCATACATATGTTCTTGTAATTTGGCAGAATGGAGCCTATAAAATTGTTTCCCACTTGTACATTTTGCTTCTAATAAACTAAAATTCAATGTAATCCTTCATCATGCAATAAAGCTAGTAAGGGGGAATCATAAACTATTATGATACATGATGCATAGGGATGTGCAAGAATTGGGAAGTATCTTTTGGGTTGTCTGGCATGATGGAAAATGAAGCAAAGAACTACATGCTGATGCACAACATGGTTCCAAACACTGTGCTATTAAAAGCACCTTGTTCAAATCATAAGTATCTTCTCCCACTTCAATATGAAGAAAACCCTTATAACCATTAAAAAGTGTTACCAGAAGTTTTGCAAATGGAAAACTATTGGCTATGTAAGTCAGTTTATATATTTAGTAGATAATTAAATATTGGGTCAATGACTTAGTGGTAGAACAAACATTAATGAATATGAGGATTTCATTTGTACATCATGGAAGTGATATGTAATTCATCTCTAGAATCTTTGACCTATGGGTATTTTGACATATAAAGGCACACCAATGTCCAGAAAACTATTCTTCTCTACTTTTGAGATTAATACCATGAAACTTTGTTAACAAGGGCACTTATATTGATCATAACCTTTGCAACACACACATCTTGTCCTATAGTAGGATGAGGACATTACCCAAAGAATGGAAGACATGCAACATATTGGTGTTTGAGTTTCAATTACTCATTTTACTTAACAATACAAAAGCACAAAATACAAATATAATATACAAAATACAAAAACAATTTTGCAAGTACAAACATTTTTTCTCTCTGCCTCTTAGACACATACACATGTATTCTTATTGGTTTAGATAAGGTTGGATTAGTAGACATTCTTTTTGTGTGTTACGGGTTGGGTAAGATTAATAGTTATGGGCAAGATTCTTATGATAATTGTTAGAATAATTGAGGAGTGGGGGGTGAATCAGTGGCCTCAAAAATTAATCCAATAATTCAATCCAAAATTTTATACCACAAATATAAAACCTCTAGTTATCTTCAGTCCTACAAGATGTATGCCTTGTGTGAATCTAACATATACATACTGCTCGATGAATATACTATTTATTCTTTCCTTAAGCTTTACCGAATAATAGTTTACCTTTTCTTAACCTTTACCGAAATACAGTAAATAACTTAGTGTTTACCGATCAATCATGTTTTAGTAATGTATAAAGCAAAACATCAAAGCAGTGAACTATATACACATTTGACACATGGATTTTTAACGTGGAAACCCTGTTAGGGGAAAAACCACTTGGGACCGGTAACCCAATTGTTTCACTCTTATGAAGTGAGCTCAGTGAAGAGCCAACCCTGTTAAAGGTTACAAATACACTGTTATGTGCAACATTGTTAGAGGATTTAAAACTAACAGTTTATCACTTGACCTAGCATTCACTATGTTGTCAACATGAAAACCTTTTGACACTCTTTGGGATGTATCTCAATATATAAAGGATGATAAAATCCCACTCTGTTAAGAGATTTTCTGAATCAATGGTTAAACTGAATCAATAAATGATATGTTCATTAATACAACTTTGAATTGTAGATTTTTAGATCTATTGTAAGTTCATAATACCTCTCTGATCAATGTTCTCTTTAATTCCTTTGCTCCAATTCTTTTTTCTCAGTAAATGTTGTTGCTTCTCTGTTGCTCGATGTCTGTAGAATTCTTAGCTCTGTTCTTCAGCTTGTATGATCAGATATGCATGAAGACTTCTTATCTTCACCAGAATTCTCTTTAGCATTCCTCTCTTCATAATGAATTTCTCATCTCTTTATATAGACATGATTTCACCATTCTCCTGTCCTTCTTGTTTTCTTCATTGATCACTTCTTGATCCGTAAAGATTGCCATGCTTGCTTTAGTTTTATTCTATAAATCTCTCCTTGTTTTTTAGAATAAAACATGCTTTAAATCTCCTTCTTATCTTTAGATTTTAACTGATCAATGAAAACAAAGTAAATAATCTGTTAACTCTAAATATACTCCTTCTAACTAAGTTGTTTTGTCATTTCCTAACTTTAGTTCTCACCGGTCAACACTGTAGTTGTGGTCGGTGACTACTGTAGATAGCTCAGGCACCAACTTCAGTTCTATTCGGTGACAACTACAGTTAGCTCGGTAATGCTTGCTCAGGTATCACTTGCTCGGGTAACACTATCCATCGGGTAACACTGTGAACTTTTGTGCTCGGGGTTCACTGTCTGTCGGGGTTTACTGTCACTCGGTGTATATGATTACCGGCTGTATAGTCATAAAATGGAAGCACTTCCATTATAGACATGTTTAGCCTTCCGAGTAAGTGGTTTGGGGTCATGGAAAGCGCCTTAAATGGTTTCTTGATTTTGACATGGATTCCCCTGTTCTGTCCCTCTTTCCACTCCTGTTTAGCTTGATTTCTGCATTCTAGACTGTAGATTGGTGATTCTAGGCTTCAGGATCAGGGTTGACCTTTTAGGTCTATGTCGACCTTGACCTTGACCTAGGTCAGGGTCGACCTCGACCTTGACCCAGGGTTCAAATCCCGGGGTCTCACAGATTTTGGAGGTCGGCCTTTGCAAAAAGTATTTCCCACTTCTGGGTCGGCTGTTTCGGGTTCCGAAGCGTTGATTCCTAAATTATATTTAATATAGGTCCTCTCCTAGGGGTAAATGCTTTAATGGGAATTTAATCCTCCTATGTAGGCCCCCTTAGAAGATTGTGCCCTAATTCCATATAAAAGGGAATCTTTCTCTCTCATTTTGTCTAAGTCTTCTAAGCATCAAGAAGTGATACTAAGTTCTTTATTGAAGCCTATGCATCCTTGAGAAATTGAGAAACATCATCAAGCAAGCAATCAAGCAAGATTTCAAGCAAGAATTCATCCATTCAAGCATCCATTTTCATGAAGGAGATCCATTGGAGGCCATTGAAGGATTCAAGCTACATAGTGCCCTTTTGGTGATCTCTCCATCCACCTTCTTCCAAGCCTATTCCAAAGTCAAGAACCCATTCAAGACTTGTTGTTGGAGATCTATTAGCAAGAGATTGAATACATCCTACCTTTCTACATTCCACATTTTAAGGTGTACTTGTGGATTCAAGGATTCGAATCTGCCACAAGGAATTTTACAAGCAAGGTGAATTTATGCATTTGCTTTGTTTACTTCTATAATTTCAATTATATATTTGAGGTTAATTCCAAAATTGAGGTTTGACAAAGGCAAACCCCTCCCCCACAATAAACAATCTTCTTTTTCTTGCAGGTATAGGTGCATAACAATAGATTTGAACCTAGATCTGGATACCCTTTTTGGCTTTCTTTTAGACGGCCTGAACAGAGTCACTTTCAAAATTGTGCAGGTCAGGGTCGACATTATTGGGTCAGGGTTGACATTTGTGGGTCAAGGTCAACCTTTTTCATAAGAGGACATCAAAATAGAAAATGATTTTTGGGTTTTGTTTGTCTCTGTGTTCTAGTTCGAGATCAACTGTCAGTTTTTCTAGAAATAGTTTACAGACCTCAGAAAATAGCATTCTTTGATCTGCAATATTTCAAGGTTAGTGCATTTCTTCTATTTCTTCAATTACTGTCATATATCATTTCCATACTTATAATTAACAGAATTTAAGGTATCCCCTTTGTTATTCTCCTTTC